>SNQJ01S0083570.1:15383-27784 GCA_010110895.2 Picea sitchensis | reverse complement strand
TAAATGCATCTTTCTTAGAGTTGAGACATATTTGGACTCAAAAGAATGAAATGTGTTATTACATATGGATGCTTTCCCTTTTAAATGAAACCCACTATGCTTAAATTCTAAGATATAATATTTCAAATTAGTAATGAATTGGTTCATATTTGATTATGTTAAATACAAAGTTATTTTTCATGTTAAATATAAAGTTATTTTTCATGGATATAAGAATAATGAGATCAAAGGTTATTTCCATATAAACTTTAGTTTTTTTTTTTTAAATTTGTATATTAATTAACTATTCTTAGAATCACTAACAATCTCTACAACATTTTTCTTTTTAATGATGATATAATACATTCTCCATAAGAAACTTTCATAGTTATTTTCATGCAGTATGCAAGATTCATATTTAATGGGAAATGTTCATATTTGAGAGCATGAAAGGTTCAAATTTTATGGCCAATGAAATTGATAATAATAAAGAATTTCATCAAGTTTTTTTTGTTTATTATTAATATTTTTATATTATAATTTAAAAAAAATTTAATGATAACTAAAAACAATTAGTGTAAGCAATTTAGTCAAATTTATTTTAAAGTTCTAAGAACAAATGAAGACATTTGAAATCACATTAAAAATTTGACATGGTRCACAAGAATTTGAATATCAAATAAAAAGTAACTTTTACTTTTKAATGGGTCATAAAAATTACTTAATTACTTAATATGCAAAGTAAAGTAAGAAATCAAATTTAAACACTGTGAACTCATAGGTGTAGTAAAACAATCTATAGAGGGGTCGGTGGTATTTGTATTATGTGTAGATCAAATGAAGAGTCAAGCCAGCATTTATTTGTTAGCTGCCCGTTCACAGTTTTAATTTGGGAAAGAGTTAAATTGAGCAAATGGATGGAATGGAGTTTCTGTTACGTAATGCTTTCAAAAATGGTCTTTTCAAAACAATTCGATTAGAGAGCTAGCTGCCTTCATTTGCTGGTTTATTTGCTGGTTTATATGGACGGACAGGAATAACAAACTTTTTGAAGAACGACCACCTTCGGCGAATAGAATCCTTTTTCTTGTCACAGGATTTGTGGTCCCGATGCAAATCAATGTTGCGGTCTTTTCAAAAAGATTTCGACCTATCTCTATCCCTGAAGACAAAATACTTGTATGGATTGATGGGGCCTCAGAACAGAATGCAAATCTACGTGGAGCGGGAGGATTTATCCAAATTAGTAATCTAGCTGAATATTGATGGACTTTAAACTGTATTCTAGGAACTAATTTTAAGGCGGAATTTATGGGAGCTTGGGCATTAATTGTATTGGCAAAAACTCTTGGTATTCAAGTCCTGTATATGTGATGGAGGACTCATTGACTGTTATAAAGTGGCTTAGTGGTAAAGGCATATTACATGTGGCTAATCTGGATGGCTCAAAAAATAGAATTTGTGACTTAATGCTTTTTTTCCAGGTTTATTACTTTTGCTCATATCTATAGAGAAATAAATACAGTGGTTGATGGACGGTCAAAAAAGACTCTACACTTGTCAGGGAGTCATATCGCCTACAACCCATGGAATGGAGGCCATGAGGGACCTATCATCCTTTTAAAGTTGTAATTTTGTATCTCTCCTTGTCCTGGCTTGAACAAGGTTTTTCTAGTAGCAGTTTTTTTTTCTGCATATGCATTGATATGTTATTTTGATGCATGGACTATTTTTTGCCATGGGGTTTTGCTGTGAATATGCAGTTGCGTGTAATATTGGTATGGAAACAAGTGGACATAAGACTAGTTATGACTGATATTTCTGGTTTGTTATGAGGTAAATTATGTAAAAAAATTATATTATCATAAATATAATGTGTAATTTTTTTGGAAAAAAAAATTAGTAAAATAATCTTTCCTTTCCTTTTTTCTAATAAAATTAGTAACAACTGTTATAATTAATTAGAAAAACATTTCATTTTTAATTATTATATTTTTGATATTATGAAGTGATGGAAATTTGAAAATTTATAAAAAGATATTAAAATGCTAAAATTGCAATGTGAAGTAGAAAACCAAAAAATCCATGTACAATGTCAAACCGCAAAATTTGATTATCAAATAACGTTTGATCCACTAATAACTGTTTCCCGTATAATACAAGGTAGTTGGCGGTTAATACTCCCCTGAAAACGTGGAGCTATAAAATAGCTTGCGCTGAGGAGAATATATTTTGTAGATGGAAAGATCCTACTTTACAGAGAAACAATGAATTATCTCGTTGCTAAAAAAAATACACAATTGACTCTCGTAATGGTGATTGTGTCTTCATAATATGGCATTTCATAAAAATGTTAGGGAAACAGTGGTTTAAAGAGAAAATTTAAAAAGAAGAGCTAAACAATTGGGTGGATATCTAGGGCAGAATTATTGAATTTTATTTGAAGTAAAACATGGTTTATGTATGTGATTTTTCACCATTTCTTGTGGTTGAGCGTGAGTGAAAATAGTTAGATTTCTTTGGATGGTCTTTACAACTATCTTATCTCGTATTTTTAAATATTTTTTAACTGATGTTTTTTTAGGAAAACATAATCTCTTTATCTTTTAAAAATTTCAGCAACCACACAATATTTAAAAAAACCCACACTATGTCTAACCTTTTATAAAAATTTAATTCCTTTGCAAGTTTTTTAATTTATAACTGTTTATTTTAAATTTCTTTTAATATTTATAACCATTTCCATTTCACATTTGAAAAATACTTTAATTATCAATCAAAAGAACTTGTTCACACAATCTCATCATATAAACCAAAATAAAATAAAATAAATATTTCAAAATATCTTCAAAGAACATAGGACATAATTGACCTCAAAACTCGAACGAAAGAAATTATGATTAATATAATTGTTTTGAAGCTCCGGAAGAGCTACTCCACTCTGAGATTGTGTGCATACCATTATCCCTTCATCTAAATCAATAACACCTTCTGTATGCTTAGGAATCAATAACACAAATCACTGCATTTTCCTAATCCTACGTTTCCAAGGAATTAGAATAAGGTTTCCCAGCTGATCTTTTTCCACCTAGAAAGATATCTGCCACAACCTTCACGTCCCCTACAACTTGGAGATACCAAATATCTCTTATTTTCCTTGAAATGAACTCTAATTTTGTGAGCCATGAACTCCAAACTATTAGACTTGTTTTTCAATAAAGTTTGATTTCACTAGAGCCAAATTCCCCAAATTCCCCATAACATGTAGTTAGGAAGGTAAATAAAATATTTAATGCGATGGTATTTCAAACACAAACTCATACATTTATTTAGAGAGTTCAATTTTCAAACACGAACTCATACATTTATTTAGAGAGTTCAATTTCCAATCACCATCAATAACATTGAAAAACTCAAATACCTCTTTCCAAAACAACTTTGCAAAAGAACATTTCACAAACAATGATCCACCAATTCTTCCTTTGTTCTACATAGCACACACTTGTTTGGTCCATGTTCTACATAGCACAGCCTGTTTGTTCCCTACCAACATCTCTTCTAGATTTTTTCCACATCAATATCCTATTTATCATTGCTAGCCACAAAAGAAATGTAGTTTTTCAAAGGGATCTTCCATTTCCCCAAAACGTCCACCACCATTTCATTTCACCACCTAACAATTCATAAGATAACATCTCATATAACAATTTTCCCATAATAACACTATTTACCTTATTCCAATTCCATACTAATGCATCATCTTTATCTCACTACATTATGCACTAGAAAGAAAGTATAATTGATCCATTCTATGGGCATGTCACCCTACAGATCAAGCTCCTCCATCGAAATCCAATACTACCTTCGTCCCCCTCATTGTATTTTGGTTGGACCCAAACATCTACCAAAAATATCTATCCATAATCCCTCAAATGAGATCTTAAGTTACGAAAAATAACTTAACTCTCACCTACATCTACCAAACGATCATCTTCAAACGTAACAAGATTACCAAGATCGATTTTTCAGGCCACTAACTGACCAAGAATTAAGAAGGAGAACATGACCCTAATTCCTTATGGGACTTGTGCTCAACCCTAATTCACTGCTCCACACTAAAGTCAAATAAATATTTGCACCTAATTATCTGACCCCATAATCCTTCATTAAAAAGAAATATTCACAACAGTGCCACCTTTCGTCCCCTGATAGTGTACCAGAGATGCCTATGGTTGGCCCGTGATAATGTACCATAAATGGTCGTGGTTATCCCCCACCACAACGATCGTCTTCCCTTAAGGCATACTTAATCCATAGGTATAGTCATCCTATCTATTTATCTACTACATATAATAATGGATGATGTTTTGGTTTTCTTTGTATTTGATTTTATGAAATAAGATAAGATTTCGTATTTATTTATCTACTACATATAATAATGGATGATGTTTTGGTTTTCTTTGTATTTGATTTTATGAAATAAGATAAGATTTCATATTGATAATGTATTTTAGGTGGAATTATTGGGTTAAAGTTTTTTTTATTAATTTTTTTTGTGATTATAAAATTGTTTTTTTTATAAATAAATAATTATTTATATTATTTATCATTTTTATAGTAAAAACGTTTTTTTAGTTTATTTTATCTCAGAAATTTGTTGCAAAATTATAATTATCATTGTATTAATTTACTAGTAGATATCCATTGAACTCTAGGTCTATTAAACTTCTAAAGGGATTTAATCTCTAAATAATCTCTAAATATGTAAATCTTTAATCTTTTCTCAAGATTTGCACTCTAAAAAATGTTTACAATTCTAAAGATTTTATCCCTCTCTACTCTTCAAGGCTATTGTTATTCATTCAATATATATATATATATATATATATGCGTGTGTGTGTGTGTGTGTGTGTGTGTGTGGGGCAGGGGGGGTTTAATTGTTAATAAAATGTGTTTCCTCTTAAGAAGTCACCTCCGTAGACTTTAGTAGTCAAATCACTGAGGGGGAGAGGGTTCATTGTCCCACAAACAAGGGGTCTCATACACCAATTTAATTTTTGTGTGTATGATTTAGAGAGCTTGTAGATGGACTCTTGACAAAATTATCAATTTTCCTTTCAATCTACTTTGTCAAATTTATTACTTAGTATTGTATTCAAATTTTTTATCTTTATAAAAATATTTTAATGTAATTTTTTTAAATTTTTTTTAGGTTGCTTTGCATTTATATTTAACTTGTAAAATATAATAAAAATAGATCATTATGTTTTTACTTTACTTTACTTTTATTTTTTCTATATAAACTTATTCTATAAGAAATTGGTGTATGTGAATTCCTTTTTTTCTAGGATTGACTATGAAAATAAATCTATTATAATATTTTAAAACTATTTTATAAATATCTACATAGATAACATATTAAGCAACTTTCTTCTTCCCACATATATTTTATTTACAACTTTTTCATTTCCTAGATCTTTTCCTTGAAGCTATTACACTTTTTTAGTCATACTGTGAGTTAGTTCAATCATATTCCCCACTCATAAAGTCATAGTCATCTCTTTTAAACATGATTGTTCAATTTTTTTTCAGGCATTTATTATATTTAAAAAAAAAAATCTTAAACATTTTTCCATAAAAAAGGAGAATTAACAAATTAAAATATTTCAAAAATCATTCAAATATTAACGCTAAATTGTTTTAATAAACTCAATTACTAATTTCCATAAATAAAAATTATTAAATAAAATACTTAATATTTAAAAATTATTAAATAAAATATTTAATATTTAAAAATTATTAAATAAAATACTTTATATATTTGAGGATGTTACAATATAAAAATCAACATGCAAGAATAAAAAATAATAGATGTCCAACCCATATTATTTCTTGCGTTGAAGCTCGAACCAAATTTTTACAAGATTATAAAAGTAATAGATGTTTTTTCACAAAAAAACATATACACTCTTATTCTATTAGAATTAAGTGTACTTCCACTTTACAAAAAGTATCATGATCTGGATATTTTTCAATCTTCTCCTAATATTGTTTTTTTCAACAAAAACTGTGCTAGTACTATATATATTCTATTGACATTTTTCATATAGTATTACAAAACATATTTATATTGAGCATACATTGAAAAAGTAATCTTCCTTTGTAAATTGAGGGTACTGTATATCTTCATTGTATAACTTCATTAGAAAATCATGAAGTTTCTTAAGTTTATGACATCTTTTTTTAGAATTTTTCATAATAAAAACATCCTAGTGTGTTGTCCATAACTTTCTTGGAGATTTTGTCAGAATTGAATTCTTTATGGATGTGTGTGAACTGTATTCCTTCAAAACTATTCTTAAGGATTTGAATTTTTTCTTTTCAACATTGAAGATATAATAGATTTAGATTTGAGATTTCATTAATCCAGTCGATAGTGATTTTGGAGTCACCCATTGCCATCATTTTCCTTATGGATAGTTTATGTGCAAAAAAAAGTAAGCCCCACAGTCCCAAGATTTCAACCTTCATGTTTTTTCCCTTCCCTCTTGCAAAGTATGCTTTATAAACATGGCGTGCATTTATTTTTATGAAAATGCCAGCTCCAAAAATGTCATTAATTGCTACTCCATAAAAAAAAACAATTGGAATCTCATCAAAAAAATATTGGATTTAGTAGATAATCTATTTTTTTCCCTTTATCTTTGTTTTTGTAATCATGGATGTCAAGTAGTATGCTAGAGATGGTTCTGTCTTCCTCTCTTTTCCAATTTTTAAATAGAACTTTATTTATGAATTTCCAAATTCTCCAGCTAACCAGGAATGGGATGTATTTCGCAGTATATATATAATTTTTTTCCTAAAATTGATAAATTATATTACTATATATATTCTTTTCAAAAGACTAGTTTGATTTCATTCTTACAACCATAGAGAATGGTAAAAGCATTCAGTTTCAAGGAAATATTTGCATTTAATGGAGTTCAAATTTTTTGGTATCCATATTACATCTAAGCCATTTTAGCTAAGCCTTCTATAATTTAGATCCCATCCATATTTTTTTTTATGTTGATATATTTTTAGTCTTACACTGAAATTAATGAATGAGATTTAATGATCTTAATTTCCTTGCATTTATGAATGCATCCTTTTCCTTATTTACTTTTTAACATTTATTTAATATGATTAAAAAAATTGCCACGTTTAATAATTAATATGTATAGAAAACCTTTTCCATGTTCCAGTAATTAGAAAGGATTAATTCTACAATAGCAGTGAATGTGAAGAGTTGTCAGTTTGGCATTCCTTTCAGTTAAAGAAACTGTGGTTAAGTTGGACACATGTTGGATGCCACGTTCAATCTTCATAGGGATGATTAAGAGATGGACACATGTTTGATGCCAGATTCAATCTTCATTGAAACGATTTACACTATATGATCATTTCAATCCTTTCTCCTCAAGAGTGTTCTCTGTGGTAGAATTTTATCAATCAACAATAAGTGTTTTGATTAACAGGCAGGGTAAACAATCTACATTTGAAAGCTTCATTTTTGGAGATAATACTTATCCTTTAGCCTTTGTCATTTTGCTCACTATTAAACTACTCAAAACAAATTAGCTTCCAGGTATGTATGGATATCTTATTATTATCCCAGCAGAATCATTTATTAATTTGCGGTGGTTTCAGTTATTCGGCGGGCGACATCCCAGAAAGCTAAAACATCTCAGATGTCCAAACCATAACTCAAGCGAGGTATATGAAATTTCTTGCAAAATGAGCTCAGTTTGAAATTTCATATACCTCGCCTAACAGGACCTTCCAGAACTTTAAAAAGAAAAACCTCAGGTAACCAAAATTGAAGAAAGGTCCTAAGCACCTATCAATATCCTTCAATTTTGCAAGCGATTCAGCAGTTAAATCCTACACGACGTAAAAAATGATAGTAAATAGAATACAACCATTCAACACGAACTTTAAAATTTTTAATTGTGATATGTAAGCCTTTAAAACCACAGTCGAATTGAAGGAAAAACTTAATAGAGGATCACTTCAAACTCTGCGGCCTTAAATATTCAACTGTGCAATCAATAAATCTTGGAAGCCGTGATCAAACCCAGGTCAAAATTAAAAGAAAAATGCACCACACTGTGCCAGTAAAATCATGAAAACTTTAGAAAACAGAATTTAAATCCGCGATACAAAACTATTAACAAATGTTGAAAACCATGAATCTTCAGAAATCCCAAGAAAACTTTAAAGCACAACAGAGAGAAGAAAAAAACAATAAACATTTTTTTTTTTTCGAAAATAAACAGAATGCACGACAAACCCCTCGAGCTGCAGTGAAATGCGAACCAAGATAAAGCATGTATCACATAAAGGAAAATCAAAACAAACGATATGGACAGTGGTTCCAAGCGATTTCGAGATCGAAAGTTGCCTAGATTTCGAAGTCGGGAAGCCAGGAAGCAGACTCAAGGATGACAATATAGAGTCGTGAGCTTATCTGGATACTCAATTCAGCAATAAAGTTGTTTTTCCGATTCAATTCCAATCAATATTGTGCCCCTTCCAATAAATCTAGATTGTTCGAAAGTCCAACATGGTTCGCTGAATAATAAATGTTGATTTAATATTGTTGATTTGGGAATTATCCACAATCAAGCCTGCATGCCTTACCGTTGCTCCACAGTCTCATAACACCCACTCAACAAATCAACTTAATGAACCATTGTCAGAGCATTAACACCAAGACAGAAACCCAATGTCCTCAGAAATAAGATTAATATTAATATGTCTTTTTAATAAATGTATTGATATATAGAAATATCTTATATTTTTATATATAAATTAATTAATTTACATTTGTTTTAATATGTTAGTATTTTAATAAATTATGAGGAGAACATACATTATAAATAAATTAAGATATTTCTATATATAAATTAATTAATTTACATTTGTTTTAATATGTTAGTATTTTAATAAATTATGATGTTTTAATATGTTAGTATTTTAATAAATTATGAGGAGAACATACATTATAAATAACTTAAGATATTTCTATATATAAATTAATTAATTTACATTTGTTTTAATATGTTACTATTTTAATAAATTATGATTGGATAAAGGAGTACATTATAAATAACTTTTAAAAACAGAAGAATCTTATTTGTTTTATTTGAAAAGAATTTATGATTATTATTATATAAACCATATAATTTGAATTTTTTTTTGAGTTTTTAAAAGATGGTTTTAAATGTTATAGTCATAATATCTAGAACAAATAGAGAAGAAATGTGATAATAGGTAAAAAAAATTATTTATAATAATAATAATAATAATAATAGAGAAGTGAAAATTATAATAAAAAAAGTGTATAACATAAAATTATATTATAGTGAAGAAAAATAACAAATAATAAATTAAAGAAGAGTTGTAGGATATATATATATATATATTAATGAGTGTGTGTAATAAAAAGGAAAGGGAAGTAATGTAGAATAAAATATATATGAATTGAAAAAAAAAGTACATGAAAAATGTAATGATATAAATGTAAGATACATAAAATATATCAATTATATGGAAAATGTAATGGATTGTTAATAGTAAAGGGAGAGAAACATGTGATAGGGTTAAGAAATGGCATGATTATATAAGTATGAAGCACTAAGAATTTTTAAAAGATTTAAAAAATATATATTAAAATAAATATAAATATAAATTATAAATAAAAATACCAATATAAATAATAAAGTAATATAAATAGTAGTGTGATAAGTAAAGGATGGAGTAATTAATTAGGAAAAACAAATAAAATATTACTATAAAAAAAAGAAAAATTTTAAAAATATATATATATCATGGTAATAAAGTATAATTATGAATGAAATACCAGTAAGGAGACAAAGAAGGAGATGTTATGGGTAATAGAAGATGTAGTGAAAAATAATAGTAGTGAAGTGAAATGCATATATGCAAGATATAAAGACAAGCAATACTATAGTAGTAGTGTTAGTGTTAGTAAAATGCATTAGTAAATATAGTGTACAATAAAATGTAAAGATACAAATGGAAAGTAAAGAAAACATGTTGTCAAGGTAACATAAAAGAAGATAAAGAAGATAAGGAGATGAAGAAAACTAGTTATAAAAAGGGAATGTAAAAGTAAAGGTAATAAATATCAAATAAGGAAGTAGATTAAGAAAAGAGTAAAAAAGTAAGAAATGAGGGAAATGATAATGCAAAATTTATTATGTGATAATTAAATGGTAAAGAAAAGTAAATAATAGAAAATATAAATAAGAAATAAAATAATAGAAGTTCACAAGTGATTATAAATAAAGGGGTGTAAATGAAGGAATAAGAAAAAAAAAAAAGAGAAGAAGAAGAAGATAAAAATGAAGTGGAGTGGAAGGAAATAACAAACCATTAAGTTACAATATAACATTACAATAATTTAGCATATCATAGTCAATACTCTTAGGCATAGAAAAATTTTGTGTGCCCATCTTGTGAGTGAGGGTGTGTGTATGGTCAAGCTAGAGTGATAATCAAAGTCAATAATGATTGTTTATAATTATCAAGGTATCCTAGGTGGAATGTATGTATAACTTAATGAAATTTATATCAAACTAAATTTGAGGTCCACTTAAATAGAGAATCAATGATGAGCTAAGGTTCTAACTGGAAATCAAACTAGTAGGCTATACTTTACACATGGGAGTCCTATATGGAACTTATGGTGAATAAAACAAAAAAAGTGAGTCTTTGCATTAATTAAGTTACTAATGGTAAGAACATAGAGTCAAGACATAGTAAGACATAGTAAAGCCTTTGCTAAATATGGGTAGTCCAATCAATATATTAATAGAATTCAACATGTTTTAGTCAAGTGAAGGTCCAATGGGACTAGTATAGAATAGGGTTTTCTATCATAGAAGACAGATAAAAATTGTGTCATGAATTTTTCCTTATATTGAGAATGACCATAACTTCGGGAAGAATTTTTATTTGGAAGGTTGGGTGTATTTAATGCCACCTTTTGAATTAGATAGCAAGCATTACTTAAGGCCTAATCACTTTTTATTTTCTATTCAGTGTGAAACTAGTAATGATACACTTGAACTTTTAAGACATATGACCCTATGTGAATGTCAATTCTATGAATGTTTAATGCTCTTTGAATTATGATGGATATTATGAAATCTATTTATAACTTGAAAAATTTTACATTTAAAGTTTTTGGTATGTGGTTACCGGGTTGAGAAATTATGTTTAAATGCATTCACATGATGATAATGAAAGGATATGTATGAGTTGTGTTATAGACTAATTTGCAGGTCAAGAGGCTATGAAATAGTCAAATAATAATGATGATAAAAAGTCGATGTCGTGAACATCAACTAGGAAATAGTGTGGTATAAATTTTGTATGTGACAAGTGTAGGTTTTTAGGTGACTAGACTGCCTAAAATGAAATATACAATGACAAAATTCCTAGAAACACAGTGCCATTGTATGTTCTATGGTAGGGTGTGGATCCTAGTCCTATTAAGAGGGATGGAGGCATTTCCAACTCGGTATCCTCTAAAACCTAGAGTCATGGGAGGACGGTGTTAGTTCACGCTCCCCTAGACATGTGATGATGACTGTCAGTTGCCTACTGAGGAAGCTTGGTCAAGAGAGTTGACACTTTCGCTTACAGGTTCTATTTGGAGTTAGGTCGATATAGTTGGTTCTCTAAGATAGTCTAAGAGAGGAAGGATAGGGATGGAAGATGGAAGTAAGTTAGGGAGGAAGGATGAATATAAGTAATTGAGAATGTGTGGGGATTTTGCCTTATAGAATAATTTCTTGATTTTCTCTTTTTGAAAAAGAAAAATATATGTATATATGTATATTTATATTTAGTTAACTAAACTAAAATTATCTAAGTGAATGTAGCATGTGGTCAATTATTGTAAATGAGGCATTTCTTGAACATTTAAATAGTTTGATATATTTTATGAAATGAATGGTCTTGTTGATTGGATTGGAGGCATACAAGAATTAATTTAGGTGTGCTAATTATTTTGTAGACTATTATGCATAAGTGTTTTGAATTGATGATGTTGATTATTTGTTGCGGATGTATGAATAGTGTGTCGTTACTTTTGTATGGAAATTAATCTAACTTCATAACTAAGTTTCTTGAAGGGTGGGTGTATGTGTCGTTACTTTTGTATGGAAATTAATCTAACTTCATAACTAAGTTTCTTGAAGGGTGGGTGTATGTAACAATCCAAATTGATTAATTTTATCACTGTTTTTAATTTAAATTCAATTAATTATTAAAATATATTAATGAGTCTTTTATTATTTTATTATTAAAAGGTGGGTGAAGTAATTAATGGAGGGATAAGGCTATTGGGG
>SNQJ01S0083570.1:0-12054 GCA_010110895.2 Picea sitchensis | reverse complement strand
TTTGACGAAATACTTCGTTAAATAAAGCTGAAGTTTATGGTATCAATATGACACCCAAGACATTTAACATTTGTATGATGTTTTCTATTATTTAAGTATTAATTTTTTAATGAGTTTGATAGTTTGTTTTGTTTTGATGATATGAAATGAGTGGTTCTGGTTTGAAATTAAAATTAGTTTATTTTTTTTATTTAAATTTAAGTATTACTATTAAATCTTAATTATTGTATTTTTTATTCTTTGTTGGGTTGTGACAATATATACTCTTTCTATTATAGTTGTCTGGGTGGAGGTTTTTTAATGGTTTGAATTTCTATATGTTTGGAAATGTTTGAGAATATCCCTTTTAAATGAAGAAGTCCATGAAGAGTTTCTTCAGAATTGTAACCATTTCTTCATTGGTTAAGAAATTGGCTAAGTAATAAAGGATATCATTTCCCGTATTTCTGTTTTCTTCTCTGTTGTGATGTGTGTGATTGTTTATCTTCATTTTTTGTCTATGTTCATGAATTATGTTTGCAGTCCTAAAGTCCAACAAGTGGTATCATAGTTGAGATCGAGTGAAGGTCTGTGAGAGTTGAGGGAACATTGACATTCATGGATAGAGAAGGAGAGTCTACTGCAAGGGAACCAAAGGTTTCACACTATGTCCATGAGGAGGAAAAACCTTATGAGTTTGAAAGGTTATTGGATGTTGAGCAAAAAGGTCAGCGAGCCAAGAAAGTTGGAATCCATGGTAGTGGTGAGAGAAAGGTGTCCTCTTGGGTATATTGCTTAACTCCAAGCTCTACAGTTTGGAGGATGAACACTAACTTTTTGATGGAATCCCTCAACGATACGATCATGTACCATTAGGATGAGTTGTTGGAGGAGGCAAAGATAGTTCTAGTGGTGTTGGTGCCAATTCAAGCATGGAAGAAGAGTGTTGGTGAGCTTACTCAGAGTCAAAGGAATGGTGAAAGAAATACCCTAGATGGTGAAAGAAATACCCTAGTTTTGAAATGTGATCGACAAAGTCTAGAAGGCCATGGATGATTTGAGGGGATAAATTTTGCTCATGGGCTAATTTTCCATGTTTTTTACCAAAAAATATTTTATATTCTAAACATGATTCGCCCAAATTCTATAGTATAAAATTATTTTTCCTTAAAAATCGTCAAAATTTTATACAAACTGTATAAAATCCATAGAAATTTGTATACTTTTACAAAAATATTGCTAATAGTTTTATAGTCGGCATATGAAGGATAAGTAAGATTCCCCAAGGTTTTTACATTTTAAAATCAAATTCCAACCTTAAAATCATCGGTGTAGAAGACCTTGGTAATAGGGGGAAGAATGTGGTATTCCTGGGCACGTTTTCTTTGAGAGAAGCTTGATAAGTTTTGGTCATGGGGGAAACTTGGAAAGTTTTGGTTATTGGGGGAACTTTGGTCAAAATTTGTGGTTTTTGGGCACATGTTTATGGTAGCTCATGGTTTTTTGAGCCTATGTATTGCATGTAATGAATCTTTGACAATATCCTGGAGGTGAGAGGTGAGGGATCACTTGGTTGGATTGGACAGATTTGGTCAAGGGACTAAATCTTTGTTCATTATGGTGATGGAGTTAAGGGAAGAAGATTGTGGGATCATTATTAGAAGATATGTGTACATGGAACAATCACAGTTTGTTCATGATGAGAAAGAGATATTTTTTTGTAAACTCGGGAAGTCATTGAATGGCCTCAAGATCGAGCAGGAAATGGTACAAGATGTTTGATTCCTTCACGGTGAGAAAAATTTTACAAGAAATTTCGATAACCATTATGTTTATGGTATATTCATTATCTTTTTGATATATGTTATGCTTGTAGCAAGCACAAGAACGGTTGAAATCAACAAGTTGGTTCAGTTGGCTAGGAAAATTGATATGAAACATCTAGGAGAAGATAAATAAATCTTGGGCATGGAAATACATAGAGATAGGAAATATGGTAAGCCTTGGTTATCGCAATAGAAGTATGTGGAGAAGATACTCAGGAAATTTGGTATGAATAATGTGAAATTGATAAATATCTCTTTGAATTTCCATTATAAGTTTTATTCAGGTTTATGTTCAAGTAATGAAGAAGAAAGGGGTTATATGTCTCATGTATCATATGCTAGTAGGAAGTTGGATGTATGCAGTTAAATGGTCATATATTTCACATGCATTTTGTGTTGTCAGTGGACACATGAAGAAACTAGGTAAAGAGGATGGAAATGGGTGTTTCAATATCTAAGAAGCATGAGTATCAGCTATAGTGGTTGCAACGATTTAGTTTTGGGTTATTTTGATTCATTAGAGGTGGAGTGGTCCATACAAGAGAAAATTGTGTAGATATGTTTATGCAACTAGTGTTGTTAGAGAAGATGCAGTAGTATCTAGCTTCTATTGGCTTGAATGAAGGTGATGTTTGATTTCTTGGGAAATGTAAGGTGGAGATTGTTGGGTTGTGACAACACAAACCTTTATTGTTACATTTATTTGGGTGGAGGTTTCTCAAGCATTTGGATTTCCATATGCTTGGAAATGCTCAAGAATCTCTTGTTTAAATGAAGAATCTCGTGAGGATCTTCTTGAGACTTGTAACCATTTCTCCATTGGCTAAGCAGTAAAGGATATCATTGCACCCCCATTTCTATTTTTTTCTTTTTTTTGTTGTGTGTGATTGTTTATATTCCCTTTTCATCTAGTTCATGAATTATGTTTGTAAGCCTAATGTCCAACACTCTTAACTGCATTTAAAGTATCTAATTACTTTAAAATTTGAAATTTGATGATTAAATTAACCTCATTTGTTGTTTTGGATGTCATGGATTAAATACATTTATTTAGAGATTTTCCCAATTGGTTCCACAGAGGATATGAGCGGGGTTTGAAGGATAAACTTTGGTTTGTCCATTTGATGTTGAATTATTGTCTCATACAAGAATATGAAACTTGATTATATTTATCCAAGAACAACTTGGTTTAACTCTTTGAATACATCTTTAGAGTTCACAAATATTTGGACCATAAAGAATGAACTTTGTTATCACAATGCATCTTCTTTAGATTTCATATATATTTGGATTCTAAATAATTATTTTTTTGATAAGTTTTACAAAATTATTTTTCATCAATATAAAAATTATTTGTGTGAAGAAGGGAGACTAAAATTTCTTATTTTATAAATTATAGTTTTCTTTTTAATTTTGTTTATAAATTAACTACTCTATTGTCAATGAAATTTGTAGTCATAAATAATGTCAAGAATATTTGTATTTTTCACATTGTTACAATAGCTTTCCCAAAAAACTTGTTAGTTTATTTTTGGAGAGTAAAAGATTAATTGTGTCTATAAGTGTTTCATATATAAAGCAAATAAGATAAAATGTTTATGAAAGACAATTAAAACATTTAAATGGTGTGATATTCAATATGACATGTTTAACTCCATTCCACAATAGATTTAAGTTGATATTTTATAAGAAATGTTTCATTGAAATACAACCTATTTAGTATATAGGTTAAAATATTATTTTTTTATATTATAAAAATTTAAATAAAAATAAAGATCATCGAAGAAACTATGATAAACAGTATTAAATAATTAGTAATGTGACCTAGTGGTTAGTCTCTATCCATTTTAATGTTCCGTTTAAACAATTAGGTTATCTGAATTCCACATTAAAAATTTGACATGGTACATCACAATTTGAATGGTAATGTTTAGATTTAAACAACCCATGAACATTACTTGACATACTTGATGTGCCAGGTAGGACTTCAAATTTCAAAAGTGCAAATTTATAAACGTACGAAACTAGTAAGGCTTTTGGGAATAATTAGTAATAGCTTTTGTCTTTTATTCGAAAACTCATACATTGACAGTGTGATACTGTCATGCTCATTCTAAATCATGTTGTTGATACTGGGCGATCTTCCAACCTTCATGTGGAGCAACCGCACATGAACAGCCCAGATTCTACATGGATAGAAACCAAAACCAGAGGACCATAGTCGCCTTCCACCTCTTCAGAGTCTACCGGCGCATGCTCTCCACCGCCAGGATGTGCTGTGTAAAAGCATAACTAATCCAGAAGTACAGTCGCCCTGGTGTTTGGACTATTTATTTGTCGCCCTTGTTAATTAGGTTGATAGGAATTTATTATTACTTGTTTATTATTTCAAATTTATTTAATATGATTAACAAATTATTATAAATCATTCACATTTAAAAGCCTCAAGCACAGAGGAAATTCACGTAAAGTTGGAAAATCGGACTCGGGGCATTCGTTTCAAGCTATGATAGAGCAACTCTTAGACTCCATTAACACCTTTGTTAATCCTTCCCATGAAAAGTTTTGTCCAACAAGCAATTTCCATGAAGAGAGTTGGTTCCAGATTATCATGAGGCGTTTTCGTGCCACTGGTTTTCTTGGATTAGATTCAACCCAACAGACCATGGATCTGGTAAAATTTAATTCTTGTAGTGATGCATGGACCTAGTCTGCCATATGGATGGTTGGCAATCTAAATCATTATCAAAACCTAACTTTGATGCATCTTATAGGTATTGAATTTAATGGGTATCCTTCAAGCAATAATGCTTTCTGCCATTGCCTCGAACCGACAGAATTTTGATATACATATTCTTATATGTGAATCATAACCACTAATGTTGTTATATAAAAGTAGAGTGCATTATACACCATTTTCGTCTAAACCTTGAATCTCTTGCTGGTTGAGAAGGGATTAAAAATAAAGAGTTTTTCCCATGCATATATAACACTTCTTGAATAAACAATAGAGCCAACTCCATTACCATTTCAAATTATGAATACCACCCATTATTATCATATAGATATGTTCTCAATGCAAAGCCCCATTAGGTTTCTAAATCTTAGGATTCTTTTAAGCTTGAAAAGCTAATATCATATACAAAAGTTAATATCATTTAAGTAAGCATTGAGAATCCAATATCTCTTAGATTTGTGCATCTTGCAATCCTCCTTAGAGGTTTGAGAAGATAATATCGTTTAACTAAGCATTGAGAATCCAAAACCCGTTAGATTTGTGCATCTTGCAATCCTCTTTAGAGGTTTGAGAAGATAATATCTTTTAACTAAGCATTGGAATACAAAACTCTATTAAATTTGTAAATGTTAAAAATTATTAACATATGATATAATAAAATGATATTAATATTAATATGGTATAATAGAATGATGTGATATTAATATTAAATTTCATACCTTTACCTTAGAGAATCTTTATAGTATTCACCTCCAACCTCTAATTTATTAGTTATAAATATTGTTACATGTGTATTGTAACGAATGATGCAACACTCATTAAGTGAAATTAATGAAGCAACCTGCCAGGCTTATGGAGCTTAGCTTGGGTGCGTTTACTTCCACTATAGTCCAAATTGGGTAGGCATGACACTAGATGCAAATGAAGAGATAAACATATTCCTATAACAACGAGTTAGGGTTCCTTGGGCATGAAACTTGCCAACAGATGACTCCACCCAAGGTTCCTTACAACGCAAGTTAAACGATGAATGATTTAGTGAAGAGTAGAGGGAAATACTTGGGCGTTTGTAACATCCCACTCTTTTGCGCACCTAATGTGACTTATTCTTTGAGGACACTTGCATTCAAGTGATCCGATTCATTATATGATTGACTACTTCGGCTATGGATTCTGATGATGAGACTGTAGATTATGATGTCATGTTATGTTATTGGGTATAAACAAGTGTTATTGATTGGTTTATCGTGAGTGTGAAGGACTCTTGATGGATTGAGGATGCTGATGGCATCGATGGACCTCCTTGGACTCGAGATCGAGTCGGGGAGTGGACTACATATGGTTTGAGTATTTATGTTATTGCATGTGTGACATATGACAGGGTATATTATAATGTTGTTTATGGATCGATGACATGTTTTGTTGATGGATGTAGGGTGATGATTTCTTGCTAATCAAACTCACATTTGGAGTAAAGGAGTCATGCATGACAACTAGATATATTGAGGGAGAGGTGTGGCAGCAGCCTTGTCATAGCCTACTAGCAGTATCACCGTGGTTCGAACTGTAGGTTAACGATTACCTAGTTTGAGATATCCACGATGACATGAGGGAAAACTGAGACAGTCGGTCACAAATATTCTAAAGGGTGCGCAATAAGGCATGATCCTTAAACCTCAGAGGCCCTTCATCTCCCACAAGGTCACCTAACGGAGTATTGACTCCCAAGGTTGGACCTCTACCAAAATCAGTCAAAAGGCGAGTGTAACGCTTGGAGAACGTAGTGCATCATGAAGGGAACGTCACATAATTGAAATAATAATGAAGGTGAGTGGCACGCTTGGAGCACATAGTGCATCTTGAAGGGAACGTTGTGGTTTTTAACACCGGTGAGTCAATGAACCTAGGTACCTAGAAAACAATTTCTCATTTTGACTTGGTCAACCTTAAAATAAATGTCGTATGAGTAAAGTTTAATAATTATAAAAAAATATTTAAAAACAATTTTGCTAACCCTAGTTGAAATTAAAGATTAGGTATGGGTAGGGTATGAGGACTAAAATTTAATTAATGGATTAATAAAGGGGGGATGCCGAAAAGAAAATTGCTGGAAATTAAATTTAGAATTTAAAGGAGGATTATATTATCTAAAAATTTAATTGTTGTCTATGTGCAAAACTTGCTAATTCCGAACTTAGACGAAAAGGGGGAAATTAAATGCAAAAGGAATGTGGAACATAGAAATGAATATAGTCTAGATAACTTTCCTAAACAAACTCAACTAAGATTTGAGAAGGGTGTCAGTCATTAAGGGAAATTGAGAGAAGGGTGCCAGCATGTTCTTTTCCACGCATTGGTTGAGTATCTAAGAATGATGTTTATGTGGTTGTTTACTTCCTTTAAATAGTTGAGCCTTGCGTGCTATTAAGACAAAAACCTATGTCCACTTCCTTTTAAGAAAAATATTGTCTCGTAAATGAATTTTAGGAGGTATTGAAGGATGACATAGACTTTGGACTTCTTACGTTGAACTAAAACATGATGTGAGGAATGATTGTTGAAATTGGACATTTTGCGCTACGAATTTGTTGATTCATTGTTGGGTTAATTGTGTGTCTGGAATAAAGTGGATGTTTCCCTTCCACTTGGAAAATACAATAAAGTTGATTTCCTTGCACCCTCTACTGTGCCCTTATTTGATTGATTCTCAAATGGTATTCTATTGCGCCTTGTGAATTTTAAATGAAGTTTCTGGCGCCTTGAATCATTCAGGTGTAAATGATGGATATAGAATAGAATGCTCATGCATAGTTCAATATTGTGATGTATGTCTAGTTGGGGATTTAGAATCTATGCGTGCATTGTATGATAACGTACTGTATAGTTTAGATATTAGTCCCTTGCACAAGATGAAAATATTATTACGGATGATGGCATGTGCGTTTGGGGGCTTGCACCTCGAATTTAATTGATATTTCCTTTGTTCCTTGATTAGTCGATGTTAGGATTGATGGTATTAATGTTATTCTTCTAGCACTCAATGAAAATTTATTATGATGAAGGATGGTTATGAGAATAGTTAGACTACTTGCGCATCATGATTAATTGTGTAAACAAACTGATTATGGGTTACATTTTATTGTGACATTACGTCGATATGTGTTCATCATTCACGACGATGATGTGTCGGCTTTGCGTCATCATTTTTGTGAATGTGTTAATGTTATTTCATTTATATATTGCACTATTGTCAATGATGTCATTATTAATTTGTGATGTATATTTCCTAACAAAACATTAAAAGAAAAAATAACTTATCTGTTGTATGTCACTTTTGTCGTGGTAACGATGAGGTCGTTACATATGGTATAAGAGTGGGTTTAAACCTACGACTATGGATAGCCATTCCTTCCACTGAATTAAACCCTTGATTAAATCATAGCGCTAATTAAAATTTTAACCTGTCCTTGTGGTAGTCATAGCTAAAGGACATCGCAGAGATTCACTGTGTGTTGCTGGCGAGGGAGGTGTGACACCTTGAAAATCACCACACCCTAGGGGTCTAACCCCCAAGGGGAAGAACAAGTCCTCGGGCGAGACTCGATTGATCTAAGTGATGGGACGGTTTGAAAAGGTCCTTTCAGGGAAATTTCAGAGGCCTTGATTAAATGCATGTACTGAGATGAGGCGAGGGTGCCTCTACCCTTGAGGGTCTACAACATGTCCCAGCTAGTACTGGTAGCTTTCATGGAGAACTTGAGAAGGTTAAGTTTCCGAGTTCACAAGTGCCACTGATGGATTAGCAGCCAAGGCATGGTTGTAGAACAAGGTGATGTGCTTTGAGCATTGCGGCTATGACCTCCAGGACAAAGGTCTGCATGGTAGTCTTCAGCTAAACGGGAGCGCTCTTCCATGGTGGAAGACGCTCCTACCTCAACTAAACATGGTCGTCGAATTCACGTTATTGAGAAGATTCTAGGAACGGTTCCGGTAGAAGTTTTGATAGATGAATTCATTGAGTGCCAGCTAGATGCGATCAATTCCTTACTGTGCCCTATTATGAGACAAGATTATGGAACTACTTTAGTATGCCCCATATATGAACATAAATAATATGGAGATCAACAAGTTCATGATCGGCCTTAACTCTAGTTTTCTTGTGAAGGTGAGGATATAAATGCCTCAAACATTGCATGATGCAGTCCAATAGGCCTCATAGATAAGAAAGAATTGACCTAGGAGTCAGAGTAGGATTCCAGCAAGACCGTCTAGCCTGACGACATCCGGTGTGTAGAAGCATCAGACACCAACCAAAAAATACATCTTGGTATCAATACATGTTTATATAACCCTTTTTCATTACACCACGATGATGGGCTCCTCAGCAAAAGACCCCTAAATGGGAGCACCGCCAACAACCATAGTTAGGATTGTTAGCAGAACATATCAGGATCTTAGGCTGGTAGGCCAACAACTTCTACTTCGGGGACTAGGAGTATTGGATGGGAGATGGGTGATGGAAAGGTGGAGATGCCACCTTACCAGTAAGACTGTCTGATTGGAAAAGCTGGAGCGGATGGGTAAACAGAACACACTATTGTTGTGTAGATGGTTGAGGNTTGATCGTTGTGAATAACTGCCAGGCCCAGTGGTAGACCGTTATGCTCGAGGCATGAGGTACCATCTTCGACCAAACTTTAGTAGTTTTTAGATCTAGGTGCTACATAGAGCTCTATTCCTAGTAACATGCTGAAGGGATTTAGATAAAATAATTCAACAAGACAATCTTAGATTCATCAGTATGGCTTCAGGTGCCAACCAGAGGGTTGGAGGAAGGGCTACGAATTGTCACTATAACTTTGGGAACAATGTAAGATATTGATGATGTGGTTCATATAGAATGGTTGGAAATCGCATGAGTCAATAATCAACTGTAATACAAAATAGATAAGTTTGGTCGATGATGAGGGATATAGACGAGTGATTATAGGAAGGAACTAGGGAGTATCCTTGAGGTTCATTTCTTCACAAAAGGTATAGAAGATCATGCCCATGGATGCAAGCTATATGTAATATTGGTGCTAGATGACAAGGTCATGACAAATGTATTCAAAAGACCTTCCTATGGCATGCGTACTACTGATGTGTTTCAAGAAATTTACCCAGATTGTCGTCCACAAAGGATTTGGAGTTTAAAATCGACTCAAAATCCTAGAACTAAATCAATAGAGAGAGATCCTTATCGGATGTAGATCCATGAGTTGTAGGAGTTGAAAATGAAACAAAAGGAGTTGTTGGATGTAGGACTTATATGTATAGGTGTGTCTCCTTGGGGTGCACCTGTTATTTCCTACAAAAGAAGGATGGGTCATGGAGAATTTGCATTAACTATCGCCAATTGAACAACGAAATGATCAAGAACCAATATTCGTTGCCCAGAATAGACGATCTATTGATCATATAAATGGTGCGATGGTGTTTTCGAAGATCAACTTGAGATCATGGTATAACCAGTTATGGATCAAGGAGGAAGACATTCCTAATACCGTGTTCAAGAAGAGGTTTGGACATTACGATTTTACCGTTTTCTGATTAGGACAGACAAAATCCCCAGGGGTATTCATGAGCTTGATGGAAGGGTTGTTAAGTGAATACTTGGACAAGTTTTTTCAAGTGTTCATTGATGACATATTGATATATTCTTGGATGACGGAAGAAAATGATGAATTATTGCGCTTGGTACTAAAGTGTTTACGAGAGAACAAAATATTTTTGAAACTGTCAAAATGATCTTTTTAGGGCATGTCATCTCTGGTGAAGGTATCGTTGTAGATCTAGCAAATGAAGAGGCTATCATGGAATGGACTACGCCGACAAATGTCCCATAAGAATGTAGCTTCATGGGTTTAGCTGGATATTATTGATGGTTCATCAAGGGTTTTTCGAAGATAGAAAATGGGATTACAAAACTATACAAGAAGAACAAGGAGTTTTGTGGACCGAAATGTGCGTGGAAGAATTTAGAGGGATCAAGGATATTTTGACGATATCACCGATACTAAAAGTCCCTGACTTGGATGAGGAGTTCTTGGTATGCATCGATGCATCCAAGGAAGGCTTAGGCAGAGTTTTGATGCAAGCCGATCGAGTGATTGCTTACACCACAAGGAAGCTAAGAGGGAATTAGGAGAACTATGTGACTCGTTATTTGTATTTATTAGCCATTGTGTATTCCCTAAGACTGAGGGGACACTACCTGATTGGAACAAAATTTTGAAAAACAAAACGGACCATTGTGGTTCGAAACACCTTATTACGCGAAGTGACTTGAATGCACGACAAAGGTGTTAGTCAAAACTGCTTAAAGAGTACAATTTTGAGATTGACTACATCCAAGGAACAATGAATAGAGTTGTGGATGCATTGAGTCGGATACCATGCATATTTTCGGTGGTTCCTCTTGAGACAAATCTTTGTGAAATGATTCTAACTACAACAAGACAATGACTAGTATAAAGAGGTTAAGGAATTCTATTGAACAAGATGCTATGTTGGTACCAAAATTGAGGGATATACTATGGACAATGACAGATTAATGAGATATAATAACCATATTTACCTACCTCCCAATGATGAATTGAGAACTTTTGATCTTGCAGGAAGCTCATAGAGTAGTGTACATGGCTCATCCAAGAGTCATGAAGATGAAGACAAACCTTAAGTTTTTATTCTTCTGGAAGGGATGAAGTCAAACATCATCAAATGCATGGCGATATGTATACAAGGTCGGAAGGTGAAGGATAAACATGGAAATCTGACAAGATTGCTATGACCACACATTATTCTAGAATCAAAATGGGAGGTCACTTCGATGGAATTCATTCGGGAAATTGTTGCTGATGACAAGGAGGCATGACTCTATTTTCATGATAGTTGGCACTCTAATGAAGAATTCATGTTTTGTCCATGTGCATATGAAACATAAGGTGCTAAGTATAGCTAGAGTTTATATGAGCAAGATATTGATATTGCCATACATACCAAAAGAATCCTATCCAATAATGGAATTGGTGTTTGCAAGACGATTTTGGACGAGTTTCAAAAAAGGCCCTGTGAACACCATTGAACTTTAGTACAACAGTTCTATGAGATAGACATGATGAACGAAGGAATGAACCAATTTTTTGAAGGTTGTGTTGCATATGTGTGTGTTGTACCAACAAAAACATTGGGAATAGTTATTTCCACTAGTTGAGTTTGCATACAACAACAACCATCAAGGTTTTTGGATTACTGAGAGGGGGGGTGAATCAATAATAACGTAATTATAATCCTTTTTATTCAAATGTTATATCAATGTAGAATTATTATCCAATAATGAGTAGTAATAAATAAACAATCACACACATGCATAGTACACCAGTGTTTTATGTGGAAACCCAAATCGGGAGAAAACCACGGAATGATTTTTCTTATATGTCTTGAATAATTACATTCATTGGAAGCACCAAC
>SNQJ01S0083569.1:34867-45002 GCA_010110895.2 Picea sitchensis | reverse complement strand
GGTTATTATTTATATTTTTTTGTTACAATGAAATGATCATTCTTAAATATTTCTAATCTTTTTGTTAGTTTGGATGTTGGTTTTCCATGCAAACGTTGAATTGATGTTCTCTACATCATATATGATTTCATGTCAGACATTGATAATCTTCTTTAACTTATAGTTGATATCCATAATAATTATAATACATTCTTATCATTAAAATAATATATTTCTATGTTGCAAGGTAACTTTATATTAATATTTCCCAGATGGAGTGCCACGTAGCACACAACAACCATGTAACACAGGCCAGAGCCCAACCATTAATATGGAAGGTTGGCTCCCCTCCCCTCAACATTAAATGGGAGCTCGCCATTATTTCCCATCTAGAGGTGAAGGATTGATCCCTCGCGCGAGTAGAATGACGGCCATGGGATTCAGTGGATGGGAGAGGTTAGTGGCAGCAGTCATGTCGCTCCTCTACGCTCTTATCTGACAAGGCAACCATTAAGGCCATTTCACCTTAGCTCTGCACCATTCTGGAAGTTCTGAGTTTTGGTGCATCCACTAGAGGACTTTCAACACACTAATGTTAAGCATCAGTACCCTCCATTGCTCCTCCATGCCGAGGGAAAGAGGCAGGTTGTGTCACGACCCTTCCTGGCATAGCTTCGTCGCACGACATAGGAGGAGGCAACAGTTAGAGCGGGCATTATCCATAGCCTGCACTCAACGCATTCAACCCGCACTCAGCGGAGAGAAGGTTAAGATGCCTCTAATGGCGTATGTGGAGGAAGTGATCCCGGAGAAACCATTACATTTCCCTCTAGAATCCCTCCTCTTCACCATGCCAAATAATTGGCAGCCCCTTGCCATTTTTCGGTGGAAGCTAGTGCACCAGACATAGACAGGCCTATGCGGGAGGCAAAGGAGGCTTACACTTGCATAGTGGAGGAGGAATTCTAGGAGGAATTCCTCCACCTTGACTCCCAGGACGCCACGCTTCTAGGTGACTTCAAAATCTCAAGCGCAGTAGAGGAGGACAAGGATCTCGGGACGGAGGAGAATTTTAGGACAACAAAATACAAGGATGGCGCACATGAGGCTACAAGCGAGGCTATCGGTGGTGTGACGGTGGAGGGTGGCTCGGTCCTAGCGCCACTACCTATCATGACAATCCTAGAACCATGGCAAGAGCCCCCGCCATTCTTCAACATAGATCAATTGGTGCTAGTGTTCGAGCTTTGAAGCCAGATGGTGGATTAGATCCACCATGACATACTTATGCACCAGCGTATCGACATGTTATATGAGGCATACTCCAATGCACCAAATGGCCAAAAATGCCCGACGTGTGCAAGGCCTTTTGTGTTGCAGACTCGGAATGGGCCTCTCAATGGCGACCCCATCGACGCAACATCCGATGCTAATGGGTAATTCTATGGATTGAAGTTCAATCCAGTTCCTTGCGCTACTACATCGTGGTTCCAATTTCCTACTTAGATGCTTGTTTAATTTCCAGTTCAATGTCCAGTTTTACTTACAGTTTAGTTTTCATGTCTGCTCTGAACAATGGTGTAAAGACTTTAGTCCGCCACCTGCCCTAGTTTCCTTTTGGCAGGGCAGATGATGGACCGCCGATTTTGACTTGGACATCACAGTCTACCATCTGTCCCTGTTTCCGCTAATTCAACAGAACAATTGGCAAACTGTTGACATGTGTTCTTTTGTATTTGACAAGTTTTAATAGGAATTGCCCCTTTTTTATTTACAAAAAAAAAACTTTATATTAATATTATCATTCTTACATATATGTATTGTGAATAATTTTGTATATATAAATTTGATTTTATAGTGCAAACCTTCCATTCAAAATTCAAAATTGATGTATTTTGGTGATGTATTTTGTTTGCAAAGTTTCTCTATGTTAAAATGTATTTCTATATTAATACTCTCATCTTTAAATGATATTTATTGTAATTTATCACATATTAATTACTTGTTATTAATTTTAAATTATTTTAATAACATATCTTTTCAACATATAATCTTATATTTAAATATCCTTTTATATTAAAATTCAAGATTGATGTATTTTGTTTGCCAAGTTTCCCTATGTTAAAATGTCTTTCTATATTAATATTCTCAAAATGATACAAATCGGTTAAAAAGTGCGGTCGCGGAACCACCATCATCTCACTCTTTACTCCCACCCACAACCGGGCAGCTATAGGCTTGACTGAGGCTAACGGGGCTTTTGACTGAGGCTAGTATGTGTTCTTACCCCCAGATAGTCTAGTCCCTATCTGGATAGGCCCTTTGGTTGATTCCCGTACGGATAGGGACCTCTGTTTGGGTAGATAGTTGGGGTAGATAGTGATGCGCGATATGAGCCCCTGTAAGAAGTAGCGTTTCTTTACTCTTTTGCTATGCATGGTCCAGTCATGGGGTAGCTCTAGGAAAATAGGATCCCCTTGGCTTTTCCTCGATCAATAAAAAACCAGCAGTTCCGGAGTCTGTCTTCTGCCTCTGCTCTATAAAGGATGATTATTATAATTTATCACATATAGTTACTTGTTATTAATTTTATATCATTTTGATAACATATCTTTTCAAAATATAATTGTATATTAAAATATCCCTTTATATTAATACCCTCTTCTATAAGACGTATTTTGAGTTATATTAAAATATTATTTTATATTAATTTTTACATAAGAGAGTATTATGATTTATATTAAAATATCTTTTATATTAAATTTTTCAATTGTGATGATTTATAAAAATATTATTTACTCTTAATTTTATATTATATTAAAATTTTAATAATTATATNAACTATAATTAATGGTAAAGTTACCACATATATGGATTTTTATATTATTATTATTTATCCTTGAAATATAATGGTTACCTAATTGTTATGACTATGTAGAAGGATATTTATTATGATTTTAGTTGTATTCCTAATAACATAATAAAAAGAATCTAAAATGCATTTTCATTAATAAGTGTGGTTGGTTGTAATATGCGCGGTTGATCCATGAATCATATATTGTGAGACTTAATGTTTGGCTAGGAAATACATTGATAAGAAAGAAGTGGAAGCAAATTATAAATTAGTCTAAAAAGGGATAATGTCATCCTTGATATTCTCCCTTCGATTTCTTGGACACAGTGGTACGATATTCTCATTGATGTCAACAAAGTGTAGAAGAATCCAATATAAACCCAAAGCTCAGAAGGAATAACATTAATAGATGCTTAGAAGAGATGACGCACAGGAGTCATTCATTATTATTTCGAGACAATTCAATATCATTAGATCGAGGTGAAGTCATAGGTTGGGAAGAATTAAATCTCAACTGTTGGATCTAAAGAAGGAGCTTCAGATGATCTTGCCAGCCCTTAGATCAAAGAGGGACTTCAGATGAATTCTTGACCATCCAATCGAGTTTAGTGGAAGGACAACGTAAGCCACAATATCCCAGAGTCTCGGATAAAAATAACTCATGAAGAATGTTGATCTAATATCTCCTCAGGAGAAACACGATTGGTTGGATTAGGTGTTCAACTCCGATGTTGACCACTACGATGAAAAGGAGTCTAGAACAGGTAAATTTACCCGAAGGCCGAAGCCCTGAAGTCACGAACTTCAGTCAACTCTAGCACTGACCACTCTGTTGAAAATGAGTCTAGAGGAGGTAAATTTACCCAAAGTTCGAAGCCCGAAAATCATGACCTCTCCAGCAAAAAGGAGTCTAGAATAGGTAAAATTTTCTCGAAGGTTGAAGCCCCGAAGTCACGAACTCTGATCAACTCCGGCGCTGACCAATTTGAAGAAAAGGAGTCTAAAAAAGGTAATTTTACTGAAGGGCCGAAGCCCTGAAGTCACAAACTCCCATTGACCATCAGATCAGAGGAAGAATAGGAAATCCCATCAATTGTTGATTTATTCAGAGCATCCCAAGGAATATGTGGGTCAACTCTGGCCTTGACCTACACCAACGATAGACAACTTAGATAAACCAAGAACTCTTGAACCCCAGAGTTTCGGAATAAGTGAAGGCCATAGGATCAAGACAGTTGAAAATGTATGGTAGTAGATCTATTCGGCAGTTCAGCCATAATCGAAGGATAATACAAAAGTGCCAAAACACCCAAAGGCACGAAGTACCAAAGTCACAAAGTAATACATGTGTCAAAATATGAATATGACATGTGGCCCAATCAAATGGTTACAAGTGTCAAGGTCGATGTGGCACATAAGGATTGTAAAAGTCACAAATCAGGGTGACATGTGGAATCCACTCAGCTAGTTCCACGCCAACAGTGACGTCAACTAGCTATGTCACTCATGGAGTACATCCTTTAGGGATATCCAACTTCTCCTACCATCAAAACTACCCGAAGAGCCGAAGGCCGAAGTCTCGAAGCACTGAAGTCCTGAAATGAACAAGAACCTTCCATCTCAAACATGCAAATAAAACATGAATGCTAATATTGATAAGTTATTAAGTACTTGTTTGACTTAGTGCTTAGTCACCGACTATGGTGATATGGAATAGAGGTCCTAAAATTGTGTTTATACGAATTTAACATGCAGAGGAATAATATTTCCTTCGTCAGGAAGAAACTTTGAACCAAACAGGATCTGTATTCTGTCTCGATTGAGATTAAGTGATCAAATACATCCAATGCATTAGAAATCTAATTGAAAAGTTCAAATACGATCTTTTGGAGAACTGGGGATGTAGTAGAATCTTAAGAATGAAATAAAAAGGCATGGGATCAAATTAAAATAAATCAATCCATACATGTGATCAATTTATGAAAAATCCCTCTTACTTAATTGAAAATATTTCACGTTAATGCATGAATAAAAATAGAGGGAGATATTATTTCTAAATAAAAAGAAAAATTCTATTATTTTTAATTTAAATGAAGAGGTTCAATGGTCCAAATAAAGGGACACATTGCTTCAATGCTCACACCAGTAGGAAGACAAAATACTAAATAAAGAATGGTGAAGAAGAAGTGTCTCTACAATCCATATTAAATACCAAAAGAAGAAGTAGAGTCCAAAGAAGAATAACTGATGATACTTATGTAGTGAGGGTGGAAGGGAGGATCAAGGAAGGATTCACATCCCTTACTAAGTAAAGTGTGAATAAAATGGATTTGGTGCTTCCTAGGTTTGGTGCCCTAAAGACAAGGGATTTGGTGCTTCCTAGGGTTGGTTCCTTGAAGAAGGGGATTTGTGTCTCCTAGAGTTGGTGCTATAAAACGGATTAGTGTCCTTCACTATCCCATATTATTCTTTATAAAAACTTGTAATTACTCTTAATTATATTTATATAATTGATTTTATATACAAGTCCATTGTTGATCTTTGTGGCGATTAATAAAATAACAAAGTAATTACTAATTGTTTAAAAAGAGGTAACATTGATTCACCCCCCCTATCAGTATGTCCAACAATTGATATCAGATCCAGTGCCTTCAGCACAGTCTAATAACTGGAAGGTAGATCCTAAAATGGATCAGCAAGAGGGAATTGCTTCCAGCAAAGCACCAATGTTTAATGGCGGTGGTTATGGTCTCTGGAAAATAAGAATGAAAAACTACATGTTGGCTCTTGGTTTTGATTTCTGGAAAACTGTTATAGATGGTTACACTACACCAAATACTCCACCCACATGTACTGCAGGAAAGAAGATTTGCAATGACAACTCAAGAGTTGTTAATGCCATTCTAGGAGGATTGACAAATTCTATATGTGTGAAGGTAATTGTTACGAGGAAAATCTCTCTATGGCTAGGGGAAAATCACAACAGACGGAAATGACTGTAGAAGTAAACTCTATTCTCAAGTATTCTATATAAAAAATTATGTTAGAAAGACAAGATAAAAGGCCTACCTCATCCAGATGTTCGATGAAGTCCACCATTGAGCACTTGACCCAAAGCAATACACCTGCAACTAGTCCTCAACAACCAAGAAAAGAAAACATATGGTGATAATATATGATGTTATCACATTCAATAGCATAATCCATTAACATACATAACAAATATGCCCATGGAATAATAATTCAAATATTTGCAAGATATCAATTGGATGGGAAAAGTGTATTTCTATGAATATATGATCAACATAAGTGAATAAGTTACAGACTTCCATTTCGGCACGGTTCAGAACCAAGAAACTAAGTTCCTTCTAGCTGGGCCTCGACCACTTCAATCCTCCACCAAAGGAAATCTCATGTAAGAGAGACAATAGATTTCTCACTCAATACGGGAAGAGCTTGGTGGTTGAACACTGTGTTCAAACTTAAAGGATAAAGGGATGCCAACTAAATGTGAAGTGAATAATTCATCCAGAGTAAATTTTCTCTCAAAGTTGAATTCTTTCTCCTCCTTTCCATAGCTTGGAATTGGCCCATTTATAGCCTTCAAATGGAACTGAAGGGCCGATTCAAAACATTTCCAGTATATGGAAGGCCAAGGATCATTAATCTCCTATCGTGACATGGAAACTCGACACCATTTTTCTTTTAAGGGAACATTTCCTGATGTACGTGGGTTGTAGTGGTGCAACCTGCATATACACATGTTGTATAGTAGGAAAGGTGCGTATATGTGGAAAAAATGTATTTTTATCTCTAGGATTTGAAGAAAGGGATGAAAAGTCTGCATAGGGAAATGGAAAAAGGCCCTCTGTGCAAGATTGCATGGGGTGAGGTAAATCTTTCTATAACATATGCCCCCTAATGTGTGAGGTCAGAGGAGTATCTGCAATGGCCAAAATACATTATAAAAACCCAGAAGTGGAGTGATGTGGAACCAACTGGAAGAACTAGTTTCTCATTATATTATGTACTAACTTTGCATACATGGATGCCAATTTGAATTACACTGTAGATCCATGTGAAAATATACCAAACAACTGTCCATGGCCATGAATAGGAAAATACAAGTGTAGTTACATGCCAAAGGCTGTCATAGTTACAAACAAGGCCCAATAGAACCAGTCTCAAAATCAATCTGAAGATATCTGTATACAATGGAGTACAATATGATATCCCATGATCACTGAAGTCATATAGGTATTGGTCCAATGAAAAGGAAGCAATAGCTTAGGAAAGTTGTGACCACATACTGATATCTTGAAGTCTTCTACACAATCTGCCAAAAGTGCAAGTCTACATTATGTGAATAAAGGATTTGAGGTCGAACACAATGAGACATCATTTGATTACTGGTCATTGAGGTAAAGTAGCTATCAAGGCATTGAGTACATTCTTACAAGTGTGAATAAAGGAGTCGGGGTCAAACACTTGAAGAATCCATCGATTAGGAGACATTGATGTATTCTAACTGTCGATGGTGAGAGAACCTGCCACTAATGACTGCAAGCCTCAACATACTCATAGGACTCTAGGTCTTGTTTCCAGAATAGATGAGATGAATTCAATGGAAGGAGACCCGCTGAAAGGAGAGAATTAAGGCATATCTCATCATTCAGTAGGGGGTACAAAGCAGGAGCTTCATGATTTGGAGAAAATTGGATGAAGAACATGTTCATGAACCAATGACCCTATGTGTCTTTTGTGTGTGCCAAGTGTAAGCGGTACATGAAAAAGACCTTCTGAATAACAACTAATGAGGAAAACTACTAAAAAAGGTGAGGAAACCACCAATAAGTCTAATGGCATCAAAGAGATTGCATGAATCCCAATGTGTGAATAGATGTCTTATCATCGAACACAAGGGAAACGACCCAGTGAATGACCAATGATGAAATGTTGACTGTTGGGTTCAAGGTTTCCTACCAATGACGAAAGTAGGACCAGGGTGCGTGATAGGACTATAGTATCATGCGATTCTGAGACAAACTGAGGGTATGGCCAACATGCAAAGTCAAGAGTTCTCAGGAATGGCCGACATAGGTTGATAGACATCCTTTGAACAAGAGCATGAGACATATGGAAGACTCTGACAACATAGACTCAATGATGAAACCATGAGATGCAAGAGGCATCAATGAAATTCTCCATAGGGACTAGAAGAGTAACCAGTCGGTGGAGAAAATTCTTGGTAACTAGCTTAGCTTCCTAAGGCCATGCTAATCCAAAAATTGTGATGACAAATGGACTTAATAACTTTGTGCTTTGTTCAAAGGTGACACAATTGTTTCCAATATAAGGTAATACTCTCTTACTCACTGTCTTTTTTTGTTTTTTCATCGTCAATTGAATGTTATGATACAGAGGAGGAAACAATTGTCACAACTAAGAAAAACTAGTTCCAACAGTGGAACATACCTATGCTCAATGCAAGGAGATGCATGCGGGAGATGGACACTCAGGGCAATGTTCCCTCCTAGGTATAGCGTGTCAAATTGCAAAGGATATAAATGAGGATCTGCTTTGTTGAGGATGCAAAAATGCTGAGGAAAATGGTTTATAACGCAAAGAGAGAACCAACTATAGGCTCAATACTGCAAGCAAGGGCATGAGATGCAATCACAACTTAACGCCAAAAAAAGTCCTTTTTCGTAATCGTAGTCTACTTGGTTCGAAAAAGGGATAAAATTGTACCAAATAGACATCCTTTCAAATCCAATTTACAAGTGTGAAAGAGACAAGTTCACTCGACAATCTTTTCACTTTTTGAAAATGAGTCGAAAAAGAGATTAACTAAGATTCACAACCTTTCAWGTCCAATTTAATCGAGTGTGAAAGGGAAAAWTTCACTCGACAATCTTTTCTCTTTTTAGATGAGTTGGAAAATAGCTTAAATTAGACTCGCTTGGTAGTTTTTAGGCAGAAAGTCATGGGGGAGGCCAAGGCTCCCATGATGGAATTCTGTGAAATGTCAGTATCTTACAAATCGCCGACACAAGCTTGGGAAAACCCAAATCTCTCCAAGTAGAGGAGGATAAAGTGTTAGTGAAGGTTATCGACTTTGTGATATATCGAATAATATCTCTTACTAGAAAGGACATAAGCAAAGGCATTGGATACCCCACAAGACCATCCTAATCAAAGGGAACGTCTTCAGGACTCAGAGGGAGAGAAATCAGGGAGAGTAAAACTATCTCTTGTTCAGAAGGTGCATTATCATGAATGTTGACGACATGGTGGAAGGATGCATCACCCTCCACAAGGAGAGTTGGATTGACTAGAGGCTACACTAGTACGACCACTTCTTTAACTCTAGGTTGAATAGGATGCATGATAACTGAGACATTAGACACATCTCCCTCGACAGCGGGGGTGTGGTCAAGAGAAGATTGCAGTGGCATTACTTCTGTGTCAATCAATGGAGAAATAGGATGTGGAAAAACCATAGACACCTCAGAATTTCAAGGGCCCTTAGGTGAGCCCCATGCTTCTCGTATCCCAATAGTAGCAGGACAAAAACGAGTAAGGTGATTTCCTTCGCAAGTCTTGCAAAGGAATTTAGGCTTACGTATGAGACGTATAGGATTATCAATGCCCCCAACATTATTTATAATGGCTGGTGACATGATCTTAGCATGACTGGCAGAGGCTAGAGAGTCACCTCCCACATGATGTACAAAGGTTGGAGATGTCACATCAATATGACTCGTGGTGACTAGAGTGATGCCCCCAGCATGACTAGTAGCGACTAGTTGCGAGTCTTCAACATGACTTGTAGAGGTTGTTGTTGGGCCACTAAACTATCATTATTTCTACCATTTCTTGACACATATTTCATTCATTTCTACCATTCTTTATCACATCATTTATCATATAATTCTATTTTATAATTATGTATGCTCTTATGGGTAAATAATATTTGTTCTCCCTTATTTTAATAAATTGAAGATTATTATGCATGATTTTGTTGATAATGGTTTATTAATGAATTTTTTATAAAATCACTTATGATTTTAGCCTCCAATATCTCTTCCATATTGCAAAATTGATTTTTAGTTTATAATCAAATATTCCAACTCAGAAATCCATTGGAATAAGAAGTGACAATTTTGTGTTGGATGTTTCGGGAAGCTGAAGAAGAATCTTGAAAATCCGAGCAATGGGTTTCGTGCTGAACGAACCAATTCAAATTCCCTTGAAGAAATGTTTCCAAAATTCGATCTGGACTGAGAGAAACATAAGTTT
>SNQJ01S0083569.1:17776-30818 GCA_010110895.2 Picea sitchensis | reverse complement strand
TCGGATGATCTATCATCTCCAACTCAAGTTTTCCCACCATCTCGGTCAAAATGAGATTATCAGTGCTCCCGCTGTCCACAATGACCTTGCATTTCCAACCCTTGGTCTTGCATGTCGTTCTGAACAGTCTCGTTCTCTGAGTTGTGTCCTCCACCTCTTTCTCAGGTGTCAAGAGAACTTTGTGTACCGTCAGTGACTTCCCACTTCCGGTGTCTTCATCCTCAACATCACGTCTCTGCGCCTCTGTGATGTGAGCTTCTCCTCTGTCCACCTTCCTGTCTGGACAATCCATGGCTTTATGTACTTCTTTTCCACATGTAAAACATGTGATGATTCCTCCTCTGCCTCTTCCTCTGCCTCGGGTACGAGGAAATGTTTTGGCATCAGCATAACCGCCACCCTGCTCTGTATGCTGTCTCCTCAGCTCAGCATAATTCTACCTTGGTTGTGAGGTTCCACCTCTCTCAACCTTTCCCTAAGGTCTCTTCCATTCCTCTTTGGGTTTCTGGAATTTTTCTTGGGCAACCGCTTTGCCTCTGGGCTGACTCCTGCCTCGCCCTCGCTGTCCCTGCTTGCGGCTCAACTTCTCCTCGACTTTCAGAGCCATCTGGTACGTGTCCTCAATTGTTTGGATGGTAACCATGCTCAATTCATCCTAAATGTCATATCTCAAACCATTCAGGTATCTTGCCACCTTTTCATCATCGCTCTCCCGATGACCTGCTCTAATATTGAGTCTGTAAAACTCTTCGGTGTACTCCTTCACCGTCATCAACTTCTGTCTCAGGTTCTGCATTCACCTGAACAAAGTGATCTGGTAATCCCTGGGGATGAATTTCGCTTTCATCTTAGAGATCATCCTGTCCCAGCTCTTGATCTTCTGTTTTCCCTTGGAACGTCTGTCTGCTTGCAGCTCGTCCCACCATAAGGTTGCATGTCCCTTCAATTTTATAACAACATGCCTTATCTTCTTGTCCTCTTCGATATCTTCATAATCGAAGTAGGTGTTCAGTGCTCGGATCCAATCCAACAACTCTTCCGCATCTAGACTTCCTTCGTAAGTCGGGATGTCCATTTTTGTCTTGGAACTCATCCTGGAAATGGATTTGATCAACCGCTCGGTTGATGCGTCCTCTGCTGTGACTTCCTCTGCATGTCCAGCCTCTTCTTCCACCTCAGAGTCACTAAGATCCCTTGTACCTGTCTCGCGTCTCTGCGCAGTCTCCATCTCTTCAAGTCTTGCTCGGAGATCTCGCATTTGGTGCTCTATTTATGGGTTCCCTACTAGTCTACCCCTTCTTCGTGCATCCCTGTCTTTTCGATCAGGCGATTTCCTTTCCCTCCTTAGCGGCATGATGTCTCCTCTCCTCCTTCTCTGCTACAGAAAACAGAGAGTCAACTCCAGGATCTGATACCACTTGGTACAGAGTCACAACCCTCGCAGTCCGACCCGCTTCCACCAGGACCTTCTTCTTCTCTGGCCCGAAGAGTCGAAGACTCTTCCAACTTCTCTCGGGAATTCCCACTACCCACAGTAATTCCTTCTCCGATCTCCCCTTTGCTTATCGAGAAATCGGGTTTCACGGTATTGCGAACCTGTGTGCACATTCTCATACAACTCCAAACTCCAAACCCCAATGGGTTAGCAGTCAACATTTTCCGTATATCGGAGATTTCCCTATCGGGAAATCGACAATTGTGATGTTGTGATTCACTGCCTTTGCCAGTTCCCAAATCCCAAACTCCGACGTGCACGTGCGCTACCTCCTCGCCACGTCACCTCCTCTCTCCACTCTATCGGGAATCGCGGGATCACGATTTCTCCATTCCCAATTCGTTTTCAATAGAAAGTCCCGAATGCCGAACCCCAAGCTCTCGGTATCTCTCGCCACCTGTCCCGTGGAATCTACGGCTCCGGTTATATCGGGAAATCTCTATTCGCGATTTCAACGGGTATGAAAATATTACCTCCACAAACGCCGAAGTCCTAATTCTGATGGACTTAGGTTCTTCCTGCGCCAAGGGTTAAACCCCTCTCATCTTTACTGAGATTTGGCGGTCAGCGGGATCTCACAATTCTCCTCCGCGATCCCTTACCGTCAATTCTCCACCTTAGAGATTTCTTCTGCTCCACAGCTTCTCTCAATTCGAACCTCACCTGGGTTTGTTCCAGCAGTGTCCACAAAGGAACTATCCCTCCTGAGCTTAATTCCTCTGACTCCTTCAAAGAATTTTCACCCATTTCTAGCACTCAACCCCAACAGTTCTCGAAGTGTTGAGTTCTTCCAGACTCCGTGCGCTTCCTGCAACGATAGTCTATACCTTCCTTTGCTCAGACAGCTGCTGAGACTTCAAATCCGGCCTGCACTTCCCCTGCATGCTCGGATAACCCAATTCAACTCCTGGGCAGAGGAGAATAAGAGTTCAACTGTCTGGCCTCATCAATGCACTCTATGCAAATGAATTCCACTGCACTCTATGAAAGAATCTCTTGTCTTAGATAGAGAAACAATTGAAACTCATTCTCCTCTCTCTCACAGATTTCAATTCAACTATGAAATCACATACACAGCATATCAAAGCCAATGCATGACAAAAAGAAAACATCCATGAGCATAATATCAACACAGAGAAAACAACACAAACCATGAAAGTGAATCCAAGACCTCCTTCTATTAATTCAATCTGTACATGGGTGTTCTTCACCAGTTCTCTGCTCTTCTCTTCTCTTCTGAATGCTTGATTATTATACAATGTACAAATGAGGGTGCCTATATTCCGTTTGCCCTCTCGAATTCTACAACTATCAAATCTACAATAAATTCCTATCTAACAACATTAAATCTAATAAATGCCTTCCAATCTACAATACAATACAAGTGCGCTTCATTACATTAACTCATTAATGCTTGGCGCAACAAATATCAAGGTAAAATTCAAAAAGAATTTTGTTGGCTTGTCCAACTGTCTTTTCCCTGCTCCACGCGCTGGCTCACTTGATGAGTGAGCAATGCTCCTGCATCAATATTTATGGATGGGATTTGGCCTGTGTTATGTGGCCATTGTTTTCTTTGTGGCACCCCATCCGGGGTTGGATAGTCATTCCTAGATAGGTCCAAGCATTGCTTTGAGAGTTTGGATCAGGGCGAGGTTTGGGAATTCCAGTGGATCAACTCTGTCATGGAATCCACTCCTTCATTTTTCAGGCAGTCAGCTACTTGTTTGCCTCCCTTTTCACATGTGATGGAATGATGGTGATATTGGGTTGTAAGAGGGAGCCAAAAAACTCCAAGAATCCATAAAGTATTCAACTGGGGGAGACTTCCAGAGGGTGATCTCCGTGAAGAATTTTGGTTATGAGTTGAACGATGATCTGGGAATCCCCCTCCGCAATAATCTTGTTAAGTTGGTGGTTTGTTTCTGTCTTGATTCCTCTTAGGAGGCTCTAGAGCTCAGTAATTCTGTTTGTGCTTAAACCCAGATAGCCCATTGTGAAGTGGATAATTTCTCCATCTGAGTTCATGAGGACCGCCCCAAAGAAATCGGGCACAAATTTCATTTTGATGTGCCATCAAAATTTATTTTTATGAAGCCTATTGGTGGGGGGGACCAGGTTCTTTGGCTGTTTGTTGATCGATTGGCCACTGGGGTTTGAGTTCTATCAACTAGATTGAGTTGTTGGTTTTAAAGGATACGTCTTTCGCCCATACTGCAATTTAAGTCCTCTTGGGACCATTTCCCTCTTTTAATTGTTTCCCGGATCAAATTCATGATTCTTTCCAAAGTTGAGGTGGGGGGAGGGAAGAATTCAATAGAAATATTCTTTTGTTTTGTTCCTTCTGGATTTTCCATAGGATGAAGCCCGATAGGAGATGCCAGATGTGATCAAGGATTAGGTTCTGATAGGAGATTGAGTCCCAATTTTCTATAGTATGGATGACGTTGGTCTTGTTTCCATTGGAGAGGAGCATTATTTGAGTCCCCAAGTCCCAAATTGTCTCACTATAGTGGCATTGGTTGAAAAGGTGATCCATCGTTTCTTCCTGTTGCTAACAGAGGATGTAGATGGAGGGACCTATGAAACCTCATTTTTTGAGATTGTCCCAGGTGAGGATGTTGTTTTGGACTGTGAGCCATAGGAAAATGGACACTTTAGGCCATAGTTTTGATTTCTATATCTTACCCATATGATATCCTTGGCCTGATCCTGTTAGTTCCCCTGGAAGTAGTAAGCTTCTTTGACCGAAAATTTGTCAGCTGTGGAGTGCCCCCATCTGAGAATGTTCAGGCCTTCGGTAATGGATATTTTCCATTGTTTTGCACAAGCTTGCCAACACTGTAGGTCCATCTCTCTTCAGAGGTGAAGTTCATGCAGTTCAATTTTTCAAGTGTGCCATGGTCAGTTCTTGTCAAACGTTCTCCAAAGATCATTTACCCATATAAATTTTTCAGGTTGCAGTGATTGACGTAGGGGGTGATTTATTCAAGAGTGGATAAAGGTGGTAGTTGTTGCCAAGAGTATTTCCAGAATGGTGCATGTTCCCCATATTTTATCTCCTAGAAATCATGCTTATGTATTAGTTGTCTGTTAAGCCAGGCCTTGTTCCATATATTGGATCCCTGGATCTGGTCATTGAATCTGATTAACTACTCTTCTCGTGTGGCAGGTGCATATTTCTTTTTCCAGATTTGTGCCTAGATTTTTGTGGGGTGCTTGAACCATCACCACCATAATGTTTCCCCCATAACTTGATTCAGTTTCCCTGGGTCCCTAAGCCCTATTCCACCCAAAGATGTAGTCTTTCATATCTTTTCCCAACCAACTAGAGCCCACATCTTATTAGGGTGGTTCCCATGCCATAAGAAGTTGCATTGAATGTTACTAATGGATTGGATGACAGACTGTTGTGTTGCTAAGATAGTGAAAAGGTAGGTTGGAAAGGCTTGAAGAACAAACTTTAGGATCACCAACCTAGTTTTGATATTGAGAGGTCTGAAGGTCCAGTTGTTGAGTCTATTAGAGATGTAAAGTAGCAGACTGTCCTAGGAGATGTTGCGCATGGGATCTCATATGAGAGGAATGCCTAGATAATTAAATGGAAGGCAACTATTGGGAATACCCAAGAGGTGGAAGATATGGTTTTGGATGGCCACCGGGGTATTGAAAAAGTAGATCTTATATTTTTCAAGGTTAGGGCCATTCCCGAAGCATAAGAAAAATCAATGAGGATATAATTGAGTTTAATGTCTTCTCGATCTCTTGGTGTGTTTAGGAGGAGAATGTCATCGAAAAACTGGTTCTGCGAGGGAGATGGTTGAATCTTGTGCAAAGGAAGGCCTTTAAGGGAGCCTTCCAAAATAGAGGCTTTAAGGTAGCATCCCAGTCCTTCCACCATTAAAACAAAGAGGAAAGGAGAGAGGGAGTGACCTTGATGGATTCATCTAGAGGGAGAGAAGGGCTGGGAGGGAACGCCATTGACTAGGATAGAGAAGAAGGCTGAAGAAGTGAGCCTCATGATCCAATTTACCCAGTGGTTGTCGAAGCCGAAGGCTTCTAGGAGGGAGCGCATGTACTGCCAACTAATTCTGTCAAAATCTTTAGAGAGGTCAAGTTTGATGAGAATACCTAGGGTCTTCGTCATCTTCAGAGAGTGGATAACATCATGTGCAAGGATGAAACTACCCATGATTTTCCTGCCTTCCACATAGCCCGATTTCTCTTTGGAGATGACAAAAGGTAGAATTGGTTTGAGACGTGTGGCTATGACCTTTGTGATGATTTTGTAGATGAAATTACAAAGAGCGATTGGTCTGTATTGTTTAGGGTGCATGACCCTCTCTTGATTTGGGATGAGCGTGAGGAATGTGGCATTAAGGGCTGGGAGGACTTGACCTGAGGTTCTAGATTCCTCCACCACCTGCTAGACTTCTTTTTTTACCATTACCCAACAATAATGGAAGGAAGAAGTCCGAAGTGAAGCCATCTGGACCGGGTGCTTTTCCAGGGGGAATTTTCTTGACAACTTGATCGACTTCCTCTTGAGTGATGGGCCTCATTAGGGATTCATTCTATTCTAGATTTACTAGGGAGGGTATGTGCCTAGTGATTTTGTCGATTGCTGGCATTCTATCATCAATGGTTTATGTTAGGAGGTCTTTGTAGTAATTGGTTAGTTCCTCAATAATTTTGGTGTGCTCCCTGATGGGATTACCCTAAGCATCCTCCAACAGATTTATTTTGTTGATGTATCTTCGGTGCACCATTGGTTGGTGAAATAATTTGGTGTTCTTCTCACCCTCTTTGAGCCATTGTACCCTGAATTTCTAACGCCATAGTATTTCCTCCTGCTTCTTTATTTCTTACAATTCTTCCTTAAGATCCTCTTCTTCCTTGATTAAGTCTGTAGTTCTGATTCCTGATATGAATATCTTTTGCAGGGTTTCCAATTAGTTCTCAATTTCTTTCATTCATTTAAGGATGTTCCCAAATGAATTTTTATTCCAGTGCTTTAGATGTGTCTTGAAATTTTTGAGCCACTACTGGAATTTGTACATGCAGGTACCATGTTCTATTTCTGCTTGCTTCCACCAGGAAATTGAGAGATGATGGAAGTTAGTGTGGGATAGCTAGAATTTCTCAAATCTGAAGGGTTTGAGTCTTGGCATCGATCCTGCATCCAAACAGAGGGATATGGGCTAGTGGTCCGAGCCTATGATGCATGATCATCACTATCAAATGAAAGAAAAGCACACGTGGAAGCGAATTCAACACATCAACGCATTGAAATAGCCAAACCGACTCTTAACCATCTTGGTAGCAATGTGGAGATTTTTTGAATTTCTCGTTAATTAATTAGATGTATGTAAAGTCGGGCCACTTTTTTGAACTGACAGATCATTGTAAATCCTTACACGACTGTAATACATTACATGTGTATGATATTATCCTGTATTAGTCATTAGGTTGCATTAATTAAGATGACTAGGTAACCGCTAGAGTATAAGGTGATAGATTTTAGATAGGAGGAAGAAGAGCAAAGACGGCTCTGGGTCCTTAGACAAGTTTTCATGGTAGTGTTTCTAAGAGACAAAAGTTCTAACCATGGTTTTGGAATGAATAGAATAGAGGAGAATTTATCCAATTGTATAGTGTTGATATTGTTTTACAGTTTTACTGTTGTTATGTGTTTTTTGGATGTATGATGTTCATGATGAAGGAATGAATTTATGAAGAATTGAATAATTTTCAAGTGTTTCTCTTCTGTAAGTTATGCAAGGAGTGCACACTGAACGCAAGGAGTGCATGTGAGAGAGTCTTTTTCGACTCGAAGCTCAGGAGAGATAGCGTGGAACTTTTGTATGCAGAGTGTGCATACTAAGAAAAAGGAGTGCATATGTGAATTCTTTGACTTGGAGAAATAACTTGGGTTTTTCTCATAAGAAAGTGCAGAGGTCAGTCACAAGGATTGAACAAGATTAGAAATCAACTAAGTGTTGAAGAAATCCTTCAGAAGGAGAATATGCGGAAGTTGGACAAGATAAAGGGTTAAGATATATCCAAGAGGAACGAATCATTTCAGACCGTTAGATATAGGAAATATGCACGATCTTTAAACTCTGTGTACACCAAGGAGTAGAGATCGTCGAAGCCCCGAAGGAAACAAGGATCGTTAATTCAAGGAGGGATACGCGTCAACATATTGTAAGATCTGGGTAAATTGCAATTGGGTTTCAATTGAGAATTGAGACTGTCGAAACCCGAAGACCCGAAGTAAATCTGGACCATCAGATCCAGAGGGATGTGTGGCGATAGATCGCGAACTTCAGATAACAATACTCTAGGAAGTTGAGAACTTAAATCTATGAACCCCAAAGGTCTGAAGTAAATTATAACTGTTGATTTGAGGAGGATAAATGTCAACAGATATTTTATTTCGGGATATTTCCATTGTGGAGAAAGTAGGAGTTGAGATTTGAAACTCCTGAATCCCGAATCACGGAATAAATCACAGTCGTTGATTTAGAAGGGTTAATTTTGATCCGTAGATTGGGAAAGGGAAGATCTAAACCATCAGGTTCAGAAGTGTCGTTGAGATCTTGAGATCGAAGATCATGAAGGATTACAGGGATGAAAAGTACTCAGATGTTAAAATTTTTATAGCGGGCCACAATTGAAACCACAGTATTGCAAAAAGGACACGTGGTGATTTGTAGTGAATTGCAGGGAGAAAAGTGGGTTGATCTCAAACCACTTTAGACCGCGCCCGAAATAATGTGTGGACATAGCCCGATGTCACATGGGGGAAGGAGTTAATGGAGGAGGAGCTAGTGTCCAAGTCGTGATCATTCAGTAGTGAGAAGAAGAGATCGTGAGTGTTACAAAACTTGCATCAAAAGACAAAAAAGTCCTATGTTTATTTACAAGAGAGACCATTAAGGTTTCAGAGAGCTAATTCATCTCTGAGAATTGAAGATCCTTGACTGGGAGGTCATGCAACCCCAAGGAGAAAGGGGGGGTTTGCACCAAGTGGTATCAGATCTTGAAAAAGTTTGAAGTTATATTGTGTATTAGAAATAGTTGAAATAATTCCGCCAAGGATTCATGTAGATACACCTATGGAAAATCGTGTTGTGGAAAGAGAAATGAGAGAGCTTCGTGAAAGGTTAGAAGCAATGGAAGCAATGCAAAGAAGAACACCTTCCACATAAGATGTCAGTGATGCAGAAAGAGAAGATGTAGAGGTTGAAGAAGCTACATGAGAAGATGCAGCTGAAGAATGCTTATGGAAAGTTGTTGTGAAATTGGGATCTAGAGAAAATATGGACATCCCAATGTATGAAGGTAATTTGGATGTCGAAGAGATATTGGACTGGATAAGGTCCATGGACAAGTATTTCAACTATTAAGATGTCGATGAAGGAAGGAAGGTGATACATGTTGTCACCAGATTAAAGGGACATACAACATTGTGGTGGGATGAACTGTAGGCAGAGAGAAGGAGTAAAGGAAAACATAAGATAAAGAATTGGGATAGGATGGTAGCCAAACTGAAGGCTAAATTCATACCTAAGGATTACGAGATAAATCCGTTCAAAAATTTGTAGAACCTGAGATAGAGGGGTATGACAGTGAAAGAGTATACAGAATAATTCTATAGGCTGAATATTAGGACTAGACAAAGGGAGAAGGATGATGAAAAAGTTACCAGGTATATAAATGGCTTGAGGTATGAAATCTAGGATGAGATCAACATGATGACTATGAGGACAGTGGAAGATACTTATTAGATTGCACTAAAGGCAGAAGAAAAGTTGGCCAGAAACCAAAGTCAACGAAATAGAAGCAGAGGCTCAAATACAGGTAAGGGGATTTTCTATGATAAGGCACCGAAACCCAAGGAAGAGAGTGAGAAATCATATGGTCACTTTGAAATAGGAGGAATTTCCTAAAGAATACCATTTGGTGGGATAAATTCATTTCCTCGAGGATGCGGAAGAGGTAGAGGAGGTGGAGTTAAATGCTATGCTCGTGGAAAGATAGGACACATGTCTTGGGAATGCCCCGAGAGGAAGAAAGAAGGAGGAGGAGAATCACACATTTTGGAAGCCCAAAACAATGTGGAAGCATAAGTAGCAGAAGGAGGAAAAAACCTTATGACGAGGAAAGTTCTTCTAAAGCCAGAGAAAGAAATAGAAGACTCAGTTCAACAAACAAAGTTGTTCAAGACTGCTTGTAAAACAAAGGATAGAGTTTTCAAGATGATTATAGACAGTGGAAGTACTGATAATTTGGTATCTACAGAAATAGTGGAGAAGCTGAAGTTGGAGACAAATGCATGCCCAAGTCCATATAAAGTATCATGGTTGTAAAAAGGACATCAAGTAATGGTAAGCCAATAATGTAAAGTTGAATTTAAAATAGGAGGCAATAACGATGAGGTTCTGTGTGATGTAAATCCCATGGATGTTTGTCATATTTTGTTGGGGATACCATGGAAGTTTGATAGGAATGTCCTTCATGATGGGAGGAAGAATACTTATTCTCTGGAAAAAAATGGTAGAACCCACATGTTATTGCCAATAGAAGAGAAGAAATAAAAGGAAGAAGCCAACATAAGAATACTTCTCATGAGTGGGAAGGAAGTCTTGGAAGAAATCAAGAAAGATCAAGAAATGAAATTTATTGTAGTAAGGAAGCTGAGAGTTATCCTTACCAATACGTCTATGAATGATTTCCCTGAAGAAATTCAAGAATTGTTAGAGAATTTTGCTGACATAGTAGTGGATGAGTTGCCTCACTCATTACCACCCATTAGGAGTATTAGCCACCACATTGACTTGATTATAGGAGCCAATTCTCCAAATAAATAAGTGTATAGGATGACACCTCGAGAGAATTAAGAAGTTAAGAATCAAGTTCAGGAGTTGTTGGATAAAGGTTTAGTCAGGGAAAATCTAAGCCCATGTGCAGTGCCAACTGTATTGAGTCCAAATAAAGATGGGGGATGGAGAATGTGTATAGATTCCAGGACCATCAACAAGATTACCATCAAGTATATATTTCCTTTACCTAGGATGGATGATTTGATGGATTGTTTGAGTGGAGCAAGCTATTTTTCAAAAATAGACTTGAAGAGTGGATATCATCAGATAAGAATGAGAGAGGGAGATGAATGGAAGACAACATTCAAGACAAATAAAGGTTTGTTTGAATGGGTAGTCATGCCATTTGGATTGACAAATGCTCCAAGAACATTTATGAGGTTGATGAATGAAGTATTGAAAGACTTCATAGGTAAATTTTTCATTGTGTATCTGGATGATATATTAGTTTTCAGCAAAACACAGGAAGAACATTTAAAACACTTGACATTAGTGATGAGGAGATTGCAGCAAGAAAAGTTGTTAATAAACTTGAAGAAAAGTTCTTTTATGAAGACAAAACTCATATATTTGGGTTTTGTGATCTCTTCAAATGAATTGAAGATGGATCTAGAGAAAGTGAGAGAAATCAAAGAATGGTCGTCACCAAGGAGCATATTTGATGTGACAAGTTTTCATGGGTTAGAAAATTTTTATAGAAAGTTTATCAGAATTTTTAGTGGTATATGTGCACCCACGATGGATACTGTGAAGAAGAAACATAAGTATTTTAATTGGGTAGAGGAGGCTGAGAAAATCTTCAAGGTGTTGAAGAAGAATATAACAGAACAACCAATTTTGGTTTTACCCGATTTTGGAAAAACATTTCAGGTGAGGTGTGATGCATGTGGAATAGCCATTGGAGCAGTTTTGAGTCAACTAAGGAGAAATATTATTCATATGACAAGGATTTTTATGCAGTGATTCAAGATTTGAAGAAATGGAGACATTATTTAATTCCAAAAGAGTTTGTTTTGTATAGTGATAATCAAGCTTTGCAATTTATTACTAGGAAAGAGAAGTTGAATCAGAGGCATGGTAAGTGGGTAGAATTCATGCATAATTTTACTTTTGTCATTAAACATATTTTTGGAAGTGATAATAAAGTTGCAGATGCTTTGAGAAGGAGTAATTTGGTTGTACGATAATTCCAAGTGAAGACCTTAGGGTTTGAACACCTTAAGGAAATGTATCAGAAAGATCCAGATTTTAAGGAGGCTTACGAAGGATATGAAAATCCTTTGTTGAGGGATAGAAACTCATGGGTAGAATATTTGATCCAGGATGGACTACTGTTTAAAGGAATCCAATTGTGCATACGAAGATGCTCAATGAGAGATAATATGTTGAAATAAAAACATAGTAGAGGTTTAGCCAGACATTTTGGTCATGAAAAAACATTTGTACAACTGAATAGTTTGTATTATTGGCTAGGTATGAAGGTAGATGTGAATAAATGTGTATACCAATGTAATAATTGTCAACATGAAAAAGGAAAAAGACAAAATACTGGTTTTTATCATCCATTTCCTATTCGAAAAAGGCCTTGGGATGCAATTAGTATGGATTTTGTATTGGGATTACCTAGAACTCAGAAGGGAAGTGATTCTATATTTGTTGTGGTAGATAGGTTGTCTAAAATGGCACATTTCATACCATGCCAGAAGACAAATTATGATACACACATAGCCAATGTGTTTTTTAGATAAATTGTGAGATTAGATGGATTGCCTAGAAGTATAGTCTCAAACAGGGACACTAAGTTTGTAGGACACTTTTGGAGGACACTATGGAAGAGGCTGGGAACTAATTTATATTTTAGTTTAGCATATCACCCTTAGACAGACAAATAGACTGAAGTGGTAAATAAGAGTCTGGGAAATTTTTTAAGGAGTTTAGTCACTGAACAAGGTCATCAGTGGGATCAAATTCCGGCACAGACAGAATTTTCATTTAACAATTCAGTTAATAGAAGCACTAGAAAAAGTCCATTTGAGATAGTATATGGAAGATAGACAAGAGGGATTGTAGAATTGAGAGAGTTGAAACAAGATGAATTTAGGAGCACTGGAGAAAAAGATTTTGCTACAGAAATGCAAATACTTCATGATCAAGTTAAGAAACAGATACAGGATAGTAATCAGAAGTGTAAGGATAGAGTTGATCAGAAAAGAAGGGAAGTTCAATTTGAAGTTGGAGATGAAGTTTTAGCTCATTTGAGAAAGGAGAGATTTCCAAGAGGAACATATAATAAGTTGAAGATGAAGAAGATAGGACCATGCAAGATCCTTAGAAAATTTGCAGAAAATGCTTATGAGATCGAGTTGTTGGATAATGTTGGGATATCACCGATATTCAATGTTGCAGATTTGTATCCTTATATCAGAGATGACACGGGAGAATTGGATGATCAGGAAGAGATTCAATGAGAAGAACAGATGCCTACAATAGAAAAACCTCAGATGGAGAAAATTTTAGAACAAAGAGTTGGAAAGAAAACCAAAAGAAAGATATACCCTGAATATTTCGTGAAGTGGAAGGATCACCCCGTGGAATATTCAAGTTGGGTAACTGAACCTGATATTTTGAAGCATGTTAAAACAATGCGATAGCTCATGGA
>SNQJ01S0083568.1:14975-29200 GCA_010110895.2 Picea sitchensis | reverse complement strand
CTTTAAACCGAAGTGTACGACCACGTCAAGGTAAAAACCTTCTTCATTTTTTAAATCCGCCTGTAAATATTCATGGAAGGCATGCGCCCTCGTTCCAAAAGAGACCATGTTCTTTGACATCTCCCAAGCCTCTGTAATTAATTCCATTCTTTTCTTAATGTTATTCTCCGCATAGCCCTTGGCTGATGTGAGCAAGCTTGAAGATCCTTTTAGTTTTGTTGCAGGTGTGGTAGGCCCAATTATTGCTAAAAGACTAGCAAGTACTGGAAGAGGCATCAAAGTTTCTTCCAATTCTTTGACTCTTTCCTTTAACTTGACGTTCTCTACTTCAAGGCCTCCAATAGAATCGTCTAGAGCATCTCCAGTTGCTCGGTGAATTTGGGAAATTTGGGAATGCAACATGTTCCGTAGGTTAACCTCTGAACAAGATTTCCCCTTTTTATTCTTTACATCTCTTTTCTCAATAATTAATTTTTTGGACTCGCTGTAAAAAACAACGCTCCGAAATACAAAAGACTCTTCTTCATCGAAGGTCTCGCTCTCAATTATTTCCATCAGAGGATTCTGGTGAGCTGTGTCCTCAGGCTGATCAGCATTGGGGAACACTTTTTTGATGTCAATCTTGAGTTCCATATCCTCGAGGGAGAGGTCGTAGATATCGATTTCGGCTCGAGGTCCCTCCTCTTCTTGCACACTATTTTTTCTTTTCTTCCTCAAGGGAAGTTTATGGGAACTTTCAATTTTTCCTGAAGGTGGGTTCTTATCTCCTCCTTCGCCTGAAGAATTGTGGGTCACTTTCTTAATTTGGTGGGCCATTGGAGCACTTCTCTGAGATGTTGTACACTTTGGAGTGACAGTTGGGGATTGGGCACTCTTTTCGTTGGGACATTTTCCTTTTTGTTTGTACGAATCATTGGTGCTGAGTATTGTTTCCAAGTCGCCAGTGTCATGAGTAGGAATCCCTGAGTCATTATCTCTGTCTTCATTTAGAATAACATTAATAAAAGAATTGTTGAAGCCAATTGCTAATGGATGTTCTACAAAAATTCTTCTAGGGTCGAACCCTTTTACCCTTTCAACAGATCTTGGATTCAGGTCGTGGAAATGGCCTGCAAATTTATCAATCTTGTTCATATTTATGAATATGAAGTCCCCAACTTTCCAAGACAGAGGTATGAATTGATTTTATCTCTTTTCATGGAAAAAATGCAACCAATAGTTGTACTGCCTTGCTATTTCAGTAACAAATGTTTTGTCATATATGTGGCATGGAAGGAAGGAAGGATTTTCCTTGGAACCGAAAATCCTTATGACATTGTAATTCTCCATTTGTTCCAGTGTCCCCTTCCTATCCAGGAGCTTACTCACCTGGTTAGACATTCGGGGAGTGTCCTTTCCAAACAAAAGCCTTTAAAAACTGTGACAAAATGATTAAAAACTTCATAAAAATGTTGGGTGGCCTTGTGCCTCCATAATATTTGATACCAGAAGGTTATCGGGTTGAATTCACAGTTTACCTTCTTACACACAGATAATCTCAGAAACTGACAACAATGTGCTATCGTGAAAACCAAATAAGATGAAATAAATAATTTCTTCTCCTTCTTGTATTGTGACAATTGGGAAGAGATTTCAATGGAAATAAACTTTCCCCAATCGAAGATGGCCCGTTCCTTGACTGTAAAGTATAAAATGTAAAGAATCATGCGAGAAATGTTGGCTATAGTTTCTTGTTCTTTTATCGTCGTGAAAATCTAAGCAATTTCCCAGAAAGGATTTTTGAATGAGCTAACCTGCAATCTCGTGATGTCCTTGTGGATGACCACTGGATTCTCTAGGAACTCAAGTAAGAGGTCCAACCCATTGTCATGCTTCTTTAATAATTCTCTGCAATCTTTGCCCTTGAAGGTAAGCATTGGCTCGTGAAGTCTCAACATCTTACGAAATACCTGAGGCAATAGAGAGACAAGGGAATGATCCCACAATTGAATGATCCACTTGCTTGGAATATATCCCTCGACGCACCAGGTGACCAACTCCTTATAGTCAAAGACTTCCAGGTCACAACCTGTGCGCGCAATTCCAAACATCCATATTACTTCCTTCTAGGCAGAAGGGGATGAATAGTAAGAATATTCTCTAGACCACTGAAAACTCTGGTCCTCACGCCCAAAAATGTTCAATGTATCTCCACAGAACTATTTTCGAGTTGTTTCTATAGGTTGACGGAAACGTTCCTTTGCTCTAGATAATGTTTAAAATGTATGCTTGAGAGGGATAATATAATCCTTCGCAAATCCTGGTTTAATGCGTTTTAATAGGATATCTCCTCGAGCCCTTCGCTTATTAATGACAATCTTTACAAACCTGCATGATGAGTTGTTAGCATTCAAAGCATACTAAATGTGTATTGGAAAGCGTGCGAGGGTGGTGGGGATAGACGAGAGAGAAATGGGATTTGAGACTTTTGTGAACCCGCGAACCCATGACTGCAGAAGGTTCAAAATCGACTAAGTATAGGATAGCACGGTGGTTGGACATACTCATCGTAGGAGGAATGAGTCTTGGAAGTTCAGGGAGTCCGGGGGTCAAAATGTAGATCGCAAAAATTTTGGATGCAAAATGTATATCACGGAACATGGGGTATGAGAGTTCGACCCCGCCAACCCGGGAACCCATGATTGTAAAATAGGCCAAGTATAGGATAACGCAGAGGTCAGATGGACTTGTGATGTGAGGGTATGGATGGAGATGAGGATCCGCAAGTCCACCAACCTAGGAACCCGCCGTTCTGAAAAAAACCTGACTAAGTATAGAACGAGAAAGGGAAAGTAGAAGGGAAAAAAGGAAAGGGAACAACGGGTAAGTATAGAAGAGGGAAAAGAAAGGAAGAAAGAATTTGGGAAAACATAAAAGGGGAGGGAAATTTCGGAAACAAGAAATGATCTCAACAGTCTCCTGAAATATTCTTCCCTCATTGATACTTTCCCTACACCTCTTCCTCCAACCAGGCAACACATCATGACGATTAATATGATTTCAACTACGGTACATCAATCCTTCAAATCATTTGATCCATGGATTGTATGTAGTCCCTTAGAGTTCGATGCAATAGGTGACACTATGCCACTTAGTCCTACAGAGGCTGAATACAACACCATTCAGTCTACCTCTCCTTCATTGGATGACCAACATCTGCTGGCGTCTACTTCATATTCACTACCATCCTAGTTAAACTCCATATTCTCCACTTTTGATTACATCCTAAATTTTTTTCCATCAGATGAATCTATTATGGAAATGCTTAGTATCGAGGAGGCACCATGGGATGACAACCACCATCGTTTGTCCTTTTTTTCCAGTTTGGATGAGATTGAGAAATATATTTCCTCTATCTTTCCTACCGATATCGTAGAATCTCTCCAATCTCCAATACTCACTCAGGATACCATCTCCAAGGGGAATTTGGGAAATATCTCCCACATGATTACTGTTGATATATCCATAAAAGAAGGTATTGTGGAAAAAATACAATTAGGTGCCAATTGTTCAGCTGAAGAGGTTGAAACTTATACCCCGTTGTTCAAATAATTTCGCGACATCTTTGCCTGGAGCTATGAAGAAATGCCAGGGATTGATCCTTCGATCGTTGTGCATGAAATCATAACTTACCCAGGACTAAAACCCGTGAGACATAAAATTCGCCCGATTCATCCCAAAAAAATTGCGACAATCAAGGAAGAAGTCTAAAAATTATTAAAATCTGGTTTTATTTATCCTGTCCCTCTGATCGAATGGGTTTCCAACATCATTCTGGTAGCCAAGAAACAAGGGACAATTCGTGTTTGTGTTGATTATCAATATCTTAATAAGGCTTGTCCAAAGGACAATTACCCTACACCCTTTATCGACCAAATTATCGATTATTGCGTTGAAAGCGTCATTTTCTCTTTTATGGATGGATTTTCTGGATGTAACCAGAACAACATTTCGCTGGCTGATCAACACAAAACAACCTTCATTTGCCCATGGGGGACTTTCGCCTATCGAAAATTACCTTTTTGCCTTAAAAACGTTGGATCCACTTTTCAACGGGCTATGTCATATGTGTTCCACGACATCAAAGACATCATCGAACCTTATCTTGATGGCTTTCCATCTCACTCGACTCATCTATGAGATCATATTGGTCACCTAAGAGCCATATTTCTTTGATGCAGGTTTTACAACATACGTTTGAACTCCCATAAATGCATTTTCGTTGTTGAATCAGGGAGACTCCTCGCCTTCGTAGTGTCCAAATATGGGATTAGGGTGGATCCCTTAAAAGTCAAAGCCATTCTCGCTTTACCCCCTCCCAACAAATTTACCCAATTGCAAAGTTTGCAAGGGAAGACAAACTTTCTACGCCGTTTTATATGAAATTACATCAAAATTACTAAAGGATTTATGAGATTGTTGCAGAAAGATACCCCTTTCATCTGGGATGCAATTTCTCAACACTCATTTGATGATCTCAAACGTGCTTTAACAAATGCACCACTTTTGCATCCACCCAATTATGTGAATGATTACATCCTTTAATTGGCTGCCTCTGCTTCCACTATTTCTATGGTGTTAGTACAAGAGGATGATGACGACACCGCACATGTGATCTAGTATTTGAGTAAGAGTCTATCAAGTCTCGAACTCCGATGTTCACATGTCAAAAATTTGGCTTTGGCAACAATTATCGTCATCCAAAGATTCTGCCACTATATTCTGTTATGCACTGCCACGGTCATTGCAGACTCGAACCCCATGCACCACATATTGACTCGTCAAGTACTTGGAAGAAAATATTCAAAATGGATCATCATTCTCCAAGAATTCGATCTCAAGTTTACCAAATCCAAAGTTAAGAAATCATTGGTTTTTGCAGAATTAATTTGTGATCTTCCCCATACTGATGAGAATACTAAGCCCATCGATTCCCTTCCCGATGAATCCCTATTCCTCATTAGTACGTCTGATCAATGGTATGGAGTCATTCTTCTCTATCTATAGACCCAACGCTTTCAGCCTAGCATTTCACGTGATGAACGATGCCGCATTAGGCACCATTCAAAGCACTACCTTATCATTGGTGACACCTTTTACCGTCGTGGCATTGATACTGTTTTATGACATTGCTTAACCCATGAAGAGGCTGAACAATTTTTAAATGAATATCACCTTGGATCTTGTGGCGATCATCTTTCTGGGATGGATATAACCCAATTTTTTTTACGTGTCGGTTATTTTTGACCTTCCATATTCAAAGATTGCATTGAGGTCGTTAAAAAATTCCCACCCTGTCAGATATTTCAGAAGAAAGAATGTACCCACCCAATTCCACTTCATCCCATTGTCGCTGTCGTTCCCTTTACCAAATGGGGTATCAATTTCATGCAATGTAAGCCTAACTCGGTTGGGGGGCATAGTTATATTATCGTTGATGTCGATTATTTTACTAAATGGGCTAAGGCTATGCATACATTTCTTAATGATGACCGAACTACAAGACTTCTTGTGTTCAATCACATCATCGCTCGATTCAGTGTCCCACAAGCTATTGTAACTGATTATGAATCCCATTTCTAGAACCAAAAAATGGGAGAATTGCACACAAAGTTAGGTTTTCACCATGAAAATTCATCTCCTTACTATCCTCAGGAAAATGGACAAGTTGAAACCATCAACAAAGTATTGAAAAACATGCTTCAACGCATGGTGGGAGTGAACAAAACCTCTTGGAATTTGCAGCTCTTCTCCACAGTATGGGCTTATTGAACTTCAATTGAAATTGCCACTATATTTACACCCTTCGAACTGGTATGCATGATAGAAGCAGTGTTACCGATCGAATGCGAGATTCCCTCTTTGAAACTCACTGTAGAACTCCTACCCCATACTTTTGCCGAAGAGGAATGATTTTTATATCTAACCAAGATGGATGAAACCTGCCGCGATGCTGCTCTCATCAACAAGACATATAAAAAACGCATCAAAACTCAATATGATAAGTCCATCCAATCTCGCGCTTTCACAGAAGGAGATTTGGTCCTGGTTTATGATCAAGATCATGACAAACTTGGGGCAGGAAAGTTAGAACCCATGTGGCAAAGACCATACATCATAAAATGTGTGTTACATTGAGGTGCCTACGAGTTAGTGGATTACAATGGATTATCTCTCGGTGAGCCCCGTAATGGGCTTTACCTCAAGATTTACTATGTATAGAATATCTCGCATGTGTGCTTTGTACATTATTGTACTATATTATTTTGATATGGTGTGTCTTTTCTTTTGCGTGCATGAGTTTTGCCCCAACTACTTATAATTTTCTTTGTGATTGAATGTGCAGATGACATTATCCTTTCCCATCTATTTTGGGTTTGCAGATGGCGCTAGTTGACATACCTAGAATATCACTTCTATAGCTTGGGTCATTTACCACTCTGGCGAGATGGTGAGTTTAGGAGCCTTGGATTTGCGACCAATAATGTTGCAGAATACCATGTTGTCATCAGACTTTTAACTGAAGCTTCTTCTCTAGGTATATCTCAATTGATTATCAACCTTGATTATCAACTCGTGGTCCATCAACTAAACTGTGAGTACGCCGTTTGTAATCTGGTTTTTCTATGTCTCCATCTAAGGGTTCACCGTCTTGAAAGATCTTTTGAATTTATAGAATATAGTCATATATCGAGAGAACTCAATACGATTATAGATTCATTGGAAAATTAAATGTTAGATTGGTACATTGCGCACAGATATATATTTGGGACATAAAACATTTAAATAAAAGCATCACATAAAACAAAAATACAATATAATAAGCCACCACAAAACACGTTTATATATAATCTTGATAACAAAAGTTTTGTCAAAATACATCGTCCAAAAAGTACATAGCAGGGAAAAACATGGGCCTTTATGCCCATAGAATCATCATAAAATACTAAAAGTGTCCGGACACTCTACTCGTCCCCTGCACCACATTGTGCTCGACATAGCACACGACTGCTCTCGCCACTTGTCATAGCAAATGACTGAGACCCTTAGGTACCCAAAATGTATGTCTCTGGAGATGTAAGGGTACATCTCGTATCCTCATAGAAGGAATGCCCATGGTAAAACCAGAGGTTCCTCTCCACCTCTTGGAGTCCTTCTACTCCGACGTCATGCTCTGCTGCTACCCGAGCATCTCCACGACGTCCTAGTGCTAGAATCTCTACCGAAAGTGACACACCTCTGTCTGCATGATGAAAAAAAATGACTTATATCCCTCTTGGTACAACCAAAAACATATAAAAAACAAAAATATTGTTACAAGGTTATGATATTTTGTACCCGATACATCCCATTGTGTACCCTCGGGAAGCACTAAATCTGCATTGCCCCTGAAGACTACCCCAACATATGGGAAATTCTCTATCACCACAAGCTACCTCTTCCACCATTGAAAGAAGTCAACAATAAATCGAAAGGTCAAGGGTTCATTCCCCAACCTAGGGGAAAGACTAGTCCACCGCTCCATACAGGGCTCAGTCGCGGGGAGTGATATCAATGCAACCTGCGGTTGCATCTGTGGAAATCGCTCCAGGAAAAATGAAACTAAGAAGGATCCATACCCAAAATGTTTCCACCTACTCGTTCGACATATGGAGATCTTCTCCTTAATGTTTCTTAAAAATCCTACACTCCAATTAAATAGCCCAGGCTCCAAGCATTGAATGGCATATGATATTTGGGACTTGGAAGAAAGATGGGCACTAGTAGTTCCTACCAATTTTTTGATAGCAAAGAGGATGGATCAAAGAGATAATTCCATCACATCTTCAATGACAATCCTCCCTCCTACCAAGCGTGACCCTGGTATACAATATTGGGCAACATATGCCTCTTTTGCCCGTGGAGTGGACCGATGTCCAGAAAAAAGAATAGGTGCTCCTCTCCTTAAGAGCCCTGTCATGAAATATACGTCATCCATGTCAATCTCAAGCATGTGTGGTCCTATTCGGAATGCTTGCTCATCATTATCCCATAAACCGATCAAATACTCAAGTAAAAGAACTTCTTTCCTCAGATTTTGGAGCTTGAAGTATTTAAGAAGCCATAGTTTCGTAGAGATGCCCTCACTTGAGGATCCTGTAGGGAAACCATGTCATCAAATTCATGTTCTTGTTCTTCCCACTCAATCATGACTGGCTATGTGCAAAACCTGCAAACTGATAAAATAATAACATTAGCTAAATTTTCAAAGAAAAGAATTGTCTTTTTTTAACCTAAAAATAAAATAAAAATTTAATTTTTGCGTCCAGCTCTCCTTAGAAGGAAAGAACAGAGCGCTATCACTCCCCAAATGCACATACCAGGGCATTGAAATCTCGATCGATGCTCCCCTCGATTACTTGTGGGAGCACCGATCCAGTTTGACGCTCTAGGGATTTCCAAGGAGCCCAAGCTATTAAATTAAAGGCTTAAATAAGATAAAAAAACATGTAAATGAATGAGAAAGTTCAGAGAACTATCCTGATCTAGACGGATTCACAAACAGTTGCCCGCAACTCTTACAAGAAATGCCCGAAAACCACTCCAAAAGAGGAAAAAACTCAAAGGGAAAAGGAGAATAGTAAAACAAAAGGTGAAAATGACTTTTTTCCCTAATTTGATTTTTAATATGTCCAAATTTAGTCATTTTTTCCTCCTTTTGACATTTTATAAAGTTTATTTTTTGAGTTTTTGTCATTTTTAAAGAAACTGCTAATATATTTTGCCCAGAATAACTTAATTATGTAGGAATTTAAGCAAATATTCTTTGATGACCTTGTGAAGCCAATGAGCAAACTTTGTCATACTTCGTGCTCATCAAATTATGAAGAGACGTCTGTTGGGCGACATATTATCATTTTTTTTGGTCCCAACAGACTAACTACGAAAAGTGAACACTTTAGTCAATCGACTAGAAGAGTTCTCTGTCGTATCATTTTATACCTTTTCGAACCTCATAGACTAAAAATCACGAAAACGGACAACCCCAGAGTTTTTTTTTAAGTTATTTTCAAACTCCCTAAACATGAAAAACAACATAGTTTTCCTTCTATGGACTCGCAAAATTACACACTGAAGGGCCCATCTGGGGATGAAACCTTACTTCTTCTAGTTTGTTAAATGAAGGAAGAGGAACTTACCGAAGGTGAGTTATATCAAGCATTTGTTGTCCTCCTCAAGCTCGTTAAATAAAAAAAAAGAGGTACTCATCTATTTGGATGGGGGAAAAAATTGAAGGAAGTGGGTCAAGTTTCTTGAAAACTTTTCAGGCAGCTCTTATAGTCGCCCTTGAACATGAAACTTATTTTCACTTTTTACCATACACTTGGATAATCCATTAAATCTCCACACTGGACCAATACTATGAGTCTTTCTATTCCTTTGGCCCATCCAAAGAATGCCTCAACACTCACTGCATTATGTTTTGGTCCACTTTGAATTTATGCTGCCAAGTCTTACATTGTGCCTCAGTGTTCAAGGGAAGTTTCCACCTGAAAGGTCAACCATCCACAAATTTACCAGTTCCCATACTCGTGTAAGTCTATTTTCATCTTCTACATCTTATCCCCTTTCTCTGACAAGTTTCATGTCGACTGATGGGGGATACATCAATGCCCTCCTTCAACAAGTATTTTCCTATAGACTTCAACAAATTATCTGGGAAATAGACTTAGGAACACAATAGTACCTTGGGACCTGCATGCCTCAATGGCAGGCCTCCTCGCATTTGTCAGTGGGTATTTATCAATGACCCATGATCGACTGATTCCACGAATGTTCGACTTCAACTCATTTTTCACATTCGTTGGATTGTACTTTAAAAGTACCTTGAAAATCATCGACATCAATGGTGATTAATCTCGCACTTGTTAACAGTATACCTCAATGACTGGTAATGAAGTGGTTTATGTCATGTTCAACATCAAATCATTTATTTAGATGGACAAAATTGTACTGATATAAGGATCGAGATGAAGACCCTGGGTTGAATATTCATCTGCATATACGCTTTACCCAAGTTGTGATGGAGATTATTCAATTGATATACATGCTTTAACATAGATCCACTTTGTATTGGTCTGTGGCTATGTTCTTATCACATTGTAGCTCCACTGTGTATTCTTTCATGGTCGCAATCAAGTCAGGTCATAGAGAGATGGATCCACATTGTATCCTTGGTGGCCATCTCCTTAGTCAATATTATTATGGATCCACAATGTATTTATTGGCGGCCATACTTTGAGTCACTTGTAGTCCGAGCATAGGTATGCCTGCCTCGGGAATGGAACACATATTAACATTGTTTGATGGTTATCTTCAACTTCTACCAGGTTCCCCAATTCCATAAACTTAGTTCGAAGAATCTACAAAGTGTTTCGACCATCAAAGTTCATCTTCTGACTTCACACTTTGGGGGGAAATTTGTTACACATCAAAATTCCTCACTTCAACAATGTCACATTCTCATTGTCGTAAGTGTCACACTTTTGTTGCAAGTGTCGCATTCTCTTTCTGTAAGTGTCACAACAGGAACAACACCATGAAAACACTTGCTATAAAACCTAAAACATGTTATAAGAAGAAGCCCCATCATTTGAAAGTCAGAACAAATGTTTTTCTATGGGAATTGCTCATCCTCACAACTTTTTGGGAAGATCAGCGCTCCCCTACTCATACACAGGGAGTGCTAGCACTCCTGATCCATCTCAGAGGGAGCGTTGTAATGCTATGTTGCCCATTCTACGGGGGCACTGAGTTGGTTGAGGAAATCTTGGGAGAAATACCATTTTCTTCTAAAGACAACTATGGATGGATCAAGTTGGTTTGCCTCGAATCTAACTCCAGGGTTGCATCTAAGGGAGATATTATAACTATTGGACCCATATCCTCAAATAATTCCAAATATACCCAAGATATTTGAGCCTCTCAAAGCCTATAAATGGAGGCATTCCCATGGTAAACAAAGGGGAGAAAATCAACAAAGCATTGTTATTTTGATTGTGGATCTTTTGAGCAAGGGTTGGACGAGGAGGGCTTGGAGAGGCTACTGCAACATCATCTGCAGATTGTAAGTTTCCTTTTGAAGTTCTCATTAATATACATGGCCTATTTCCTTGAAGTATGTGTTTACATGTGCTTGTCTATGCTTGTCTTAATCTTCATAGATCGTGTTAGCACTGAGAGTCACCCTCTGACTGCAAGAGGATAAGCTCAATACCCATCATAATGTTTGTTGATTAAAAGGGTGTGAGTGGGTGAGTCAGTGAGACTTTAGGGAAATGAAAGACAACGAAGATCACTATAGATCAGTGATTGGCCATTGGGATATGGAGTCATAAACAGTCTGCTCAATGAAGGCATTTAAGCTCCCTATTAGAAAAAAGATTTAAGTGGTGGTGGGAAGGAGAAAGGCAGAAAATGTCTGAATGATAAACCATAAAAAATGGGCAAGATGACAACAGATCCTCTACCGCCTCAGGAATCCAAAAATCAAGGGGTTTACAACGATCCAGACAAGAAGAAAAACATAGGATGTTTGCTGAACCATGAAATATGGGCATGACGACAATAGATCCTCCATCGCCTCAAGAATCCATAAATCAGAGAGATTACATTCAGATAGGAATGAGAAACAGAAATGTATGCTGAACCATGAAAGATGGGCATGACGACAACAGATCCTCCATCGCCTCAGGAATCCATAAATCCAAGAGAATAAATCCAGACAGGAACGAGAAACAGAAACGTCTGCTAAACCATGAAAGATGGGCATGACAAAAATAGATCCTCCATCGCCTGAGGAATCCATAAATCAGAGAGATTACATCCATACAAGAAAGAGAAATAGAAAATGAAAACTAAGAAGACAATATGATATAACAACTTAAAGGAATATTCATTAACATAACAATTTACAATCAGGCCCTCAGGCTTACAACAAAAATACAGTCATAACATCTCTCAAAGATTCCCTTGGTCTAGGCCCAAAAATACCCCCCTACAAAATCTAAATTGATCTCTTTTATACTCAGATCAGTGCCCGACTCTCAGGAGTGTTATCTGATCACCACATTCAAAGCTTTGCTTGGAGCATCCTTTTTTCAGACTGTGCATGTATCCCTCTGTCAGACGCGAACTCAGATCGACATGAGTCTGCAGGAAAATCTATCCACAGGGGTACCATGGGCTGACGGTTCAATCCCCACGGCCGAGCCTTCCATGCCTTCCATTTATGGAGTGAGTCGAGGTTTCAACCACCAACTCTTCTTTCATTAACTTCCTTTTCGCGTGATTGCGACACGACTTAATGCTCAGGGGGCGGCCACATGCTGCTCTTGGATAGGATGTTATATGAGCATGTGATTGCGGGGTTGCTCAAAGGTGGTTTATATTTAGACCACTTTTGGGCCCACAATCCATCTCCCTTCACGACGTATCACTTTTGACTTACCATGGTTTCAATTGCAGGATTGCTCAAGAAAATCATCGCTCAAGCATGTTACGTTCCCGCAATGGACTGTGGCTGTTGATATTATGATCTTGAATGAGGCCTCACAATCAATGGCTCAAATCTTCCCCCTCCAAATCAATGGATCAGATCTTCCCTTTTCAAATCGACGACTGAGTCGTGCTTCGCAATTCGGGCTTCTAACTTTTCAAACCTCAAACCTCCTCTGCCTTCTGCCGCTTTTACCCGGAGCTAAAGATATGATGACGTGTGGCCCCCTGAGATCAATGACTAGAATCTCTTTGGGTCTCCAGACTCCAGGAAAAACAAAACTCAAATTTTCCTCTTGGAAAATCCTCTGGAGCTAAGGATCTGAAGACGCATGTCCTCTAGAGATCAATGACTCAGATCCTTTTCGAGCCTTCGGCCACTTCGACAGCTTCAACCCTTCGGGATTTCTAAGCATTTCTCATTTCAAATCTCTCGAAACTCATTTCATCGAAGGCTTGGATCGACTGCCACCTGTCCCCTTTAAGATCAAAGATTCATATTCACTTCGGGTCCCTTTGCTCCGGCGCTATACTTCGCACAAGTTTTCACTTCGAATGCTCGTGAGCCGTTGATCTGGATTGTTCCTATAATCTCCACCGCTGAAAGATTAAAACTGCCTTTTGCTTATGCTTCAATCCCAAAACAAACTGCTAAGAAAGTTGTGTTTGTGTTCATGGCTGCGGCCTGTGTAAGCAAAGACTTGGGCGACTAGTGGGGAGCTTGGGAAAACATAAGGACCAATGACAAAGGCAAAGGAGATGAGTGCTCAAACAAAAAGGGGTAAATAGAAAAAACAACTTTGCCAGCTGAAAGGGAAAAATTAAAAGACATGGCGTGCAAAAGAGAGAAAAACATTGCAAGGATATAGACTCGGGTATATTCGACACACACCTACGGCCCTTGAGAACTTCATGTGATAACATTTGGCTCCATAGGGGATGGCATGCTCCCTGCGAGCTGCCAAGAACGCGCAATTCAAGTGCCTTATCCATTGGGTTATGGAGTCTAGCTCAAAAATTTCGCCGAAGAAAACGAGGAGATATGTACACTAGTCTACTAAAAATGAAAACAAACACATGGGATCTAGACGGAGCTTATTTATGTACATTCATAGATTAATTGATTTTTACAAAGTGCTAGGTTAAAGTGGACTTCCACTAGAGCCAGTCAAGTAACCTCCTAACTGAAAACTTATTTAATCTGTCACTGATCAACTAAAGATAATCAAACTGTGACAAAAAAATGATTACATTTTTCAGCTCTCCTTCTAGTTTTGAAGGCAAGATAAAGCTTGGAGGCTTCAATACATGGAGAAAATGCAATTCCATGTACTCCCTCACGGGATCATGAAATAGGTGATAAAACTTTCTAGGTCAATAAAAGAAAACCTGCTTTTCTTTACAACTACTCACATCTGGCTGAATGTCTGTGGCAAGCACATGTGCGAGAAAGGCTGATGCAGGTTGCTGATCCACTTCTCCTTTGTTTTCTTTGATAACATCTGGTAGCTACTGGAAAGAAATACCCTCATGTATATCAATGGATGGCTCTTTATCTTGGTCATGCTGCTCTTGGTAAAATATTTCACCTTCATTAGAAGGCTGGATGCTGATGCCTTTCTCTTCGATAAACACCTCAACATCTTCAT
>SNQJ01S0083568.1:0-12585 GCA_010110895.2 Picea sitchensis | reverse complement strand
GAGCATCATGAGGAGAGACAAGGAAGTGGAAGAGATGTCGCAAGAAATCAAGGAATCCCATGGTTTGGAAATAGAAGGAGGGTAATAGATTCCCCTCTTAATCTTATAGGAGAACAACATGAGCTCCATGTTCTCCCTAAGGGCACATTAAAGGAATTTTCTGGAGACGGAACAATCGATTCAAACAGGCATCTGCACTTATTTCTTGACATTTGTGACTTTCACCGAGTTGAATATGACAACGTCATAGTGAGGTTGTTTCTGCAAACCTTATCAAAAAGATCTTATGAATGGTATACAACGTTGCCCAGTAGATCCATTTGTTCATTTAATGACCTCAAAGCTATGTTTCTAACTATTTTTCCCCCTCCAATTTCTTACCATACCCTCCTCACAGACTTCACCTAGATTGGATTGAGGAAGAACGAAAGGATACGAGATTTTAACCTCGGGTTCAATAAGACCTTGATTAGAATTCCATAAGATAAAAGACCAAATGACCCGCTCATTCTCGGTTTCTATAAGAATGCAATGCCCCCAAATGTAAAATATGCCATCAGAATATCCCAAATGGATACTTTGGAGGAGGTAATGACTAAGGCCACTAATATGGAAGAAATTATGATTGAGACGGGTGTCGACCCTGACATTATACTGGGAAGAGTACAAAGGTAGATGGGGGGATTGAATATTGATAATCAAGGAGCTTCCAGCTCAAGAAAGAACGAAGAATTCAAACCTCGAGTGGCTCAGAATCAAATGGTGAAGGAGGATTTTTAAAGGAACCATACCTGACGTAACGTTTGACCCTGTGGCGACGCAGGAAACAAAGAAAAGAATTGAAATTGCACATTTGAATAGAACCATCAAATAGATGCAGAACGAGATAAGCAGACTAAGAAGGGGAGATAATTACATGCCAAACCCAAGAATGCCAAATCCCGAGCAAAGGAGGAACCCTCCCCTTGAGAAAAAAGTGAGGTTTGAGGATATTGATAACCCACATAGACCAAGGGTTCCCAGACAACCTACTCCAAACGTGGTTGTTCTAGATGATGTCTATTATGAGCAATTAATCGAGCAAGAAAATTATTACTTACCTGATGAAAGCTCTGAAATTGTGCAAATGGAAGGATGTGAGACGTCCATGTATATATTTGGAGAGGGCAACAACGCTCTTAACTCACAAGAAAACATCGCCCAGACAAGAGGGTTTCTAAATAGACCAAAGAATAAACGTGACTCTGACAAGGAAAAATAAAAAGAAAAAACAAATGAGAAAGTGTCGAATGAGAAAGTGACGAATGGAAATGGAACCAAAAGGCAACACATGGCGTCAAGCTCCACTCAAATGATGTATAATGCCATGGAGGAACTAAGTAAATTGAGGATAACTCTGCCCTTTACGGAAGTGGTAAAGATTCCTCAACAAAGACAAAACATCGTGAAGTTGTTGGATGATCCATCGGAAAGAGTTGAAGTTGTCGTTACCAGTCCAAAATAGAGCCAGATCTTGTCAACTGCCAAAGTGAGAGGTAAAATTCCACCCTTCTATATTTCAATGGAAAATCATGATGTTGCATTACATAACTGTTTAGTTGGCACTAGTGCGACAAATAATATAATGTCGCTTGTTGTCATGGAGGCATTGGGCATGAGTTGCACTAAGTATTATGAAAATGGTGAGAGAATATATGCAATCGATTCTAGAAAAGTGCTAGCATACGGAGAAATCAAGGATTTTTATGTTTGTATTACAACAACCCCACATATCATTACAGTTTTCAATTATTGCGATAGAACTTCCTCCAGCATAAGGAGTTCTGCTCGGAAGAGATTGGACATCCATGATCGGTGGATATATAATGAACAACGGAAGTTGTATGATGCTACCAGGAAAGGAGGGAGTGATGATTAAAGTACCCTATGAACCCAGAAAACCCTTCTCCTTAAAGAAGAAGGACAATGAATTAATGGAATATTATATAGATGTGGGGATTGGAAACTATGTTATCCTGTACATGGAGCACAACGAAATCCTAGAGCGAGTTCAAGGCTTGGGGACCCAATAATGTTTGTTTGAAGGCTACTGGAGGATTTCATTCGATGGAGCCTATTCTAAATCTGGGAACCGAGTTGGAATTGTTCTTTTGAGTCCAAATAAGACTATGCATCCCCATGTTGTGAGACTAGAGTTTTCATGCACGAATAACGAGGTAGAATATGAAGCCCTGATCCAAGGGATGATATTTTCACAGGAAATGAAAATAGAACATCTCGTTGTGACTGGAGACTCAGAGTTGGTCATCAATCAGGTTACCCAAAGATACAAAATCAAAAAGGAAAGACTTAAGTTGTGTTTCAAAAGAGTTAACGAACTAATGGAATCTTTCAGCTCCTTCAACATTTATTTCATTCCAAGGGACAAGAATCACAAGGCTGATTCACTAGCCTTGGTGGCCTCATTATCAAATCCAGATGATGTCCAAAGCAAAACGTCTTTCCAGGTAGAAAGAGATTTCCGACCATTTGTGCCCGATAATGTTGAGTACTTACAAGTATTTGAGAACAATGAACTGTTGGAATTTTTTTTGATAAACAATGATGATGAAGAAGACGATAGCTCATCTACCATCCTAAAAGACTGTATACAAGTTGAATATTTGTTTACAAAAGATGATCATGCCAAGAATTGCGTTGAAGAAGTTTCAGTTCGAAAGGTGCAGGAAACAAGAAAAGTCAATATTGGGATGGACAAGTCCCCAAAATATGTCAACTTGGGAGTTGATTGCACCACTGAAGAAGTTGATCAATATGTTGCCTTATTCAAAGAATATCTTGATGTGTTCACTTGAAACTATGATGATTTGAAAGCCTATGATAAGACGATATTCCAGCATATCATTCCTTTGAGGGAAGAAGCGAAACCAGTGAAACAAAAAATAAGGATGATGAATACCAAGATTAAACCTCTAGTAAAAATCAAATTGGGGAACTTGAAGAAGGCAGGGATAATTTATCCCATCGGACATTCAAACTGGCTTTCAAATCCAGTGACTGTAAGAAAAAAGACTGGGTAAATCAGGATGTGTCTTGACTTCAAAGATCTTAACAAAGCAAACATAAAAGATAAATTTCCCTTACCTAACATGGAGTTTCTACTACAACAACTCACTGGATCGGTTTGCATGTCCATGTTGGATGGTTTCTCTGGATACAACCAAGTCTTGGTGGCTGAGGAAGATAGAGAAAAGACAACATTTATCACACCATGGGAGACATGTGCATATGCTAGAATGCCCTTCGGTTTGAAGAATGATTGAGCCACATTCCAAAGGACCATGGCTCATGCATTCAGCGGGTTTATAGTAAATTTTATGGCAGACTATCAAGATCACTTGATGATGCATTCAAACAAAATGGAGGATCATATCCATCATTTAAGAAAGATTTTTGAAAGATGTAGATTATATGATGTTTCTATGAATCCAAAGAAATGTGTATTCGTTGTGACTCAAGGAAAGTTGTTGGGTCATATTGTATGCAAGGAATGGATTTACATAGATCCGGAAAGAGTTAAAGAAATAAACGAGGTCAACCCCCTGACGTCCAAGAAGGGAGACTAGTCATTTTTCAGCAAAATCTATTTTGTGTGAAGATTTGTTCCTCACTACGCAAGCATCATAAAATCGATCAATCTGTTGTTGAAAAAATAACAAAGATTCGAATGGACAACAGATACTCAGGAATCGTTCAACAATATCAAAGGATCAATCACCACTGCTCTTGTCCCCATCAGTCCAGACTTCCAAAGAGACTTAATCATCTATTCATTTGCTACAAAGGCAGTTGTTGCATCCATTCTCACTCAGAAAAACAACAACGAAGAAGAACTCTCGATAAGTTTTATGAGCAAAACCCTACACGACTATGAGTTGAGGTATTCAAAACTCGAAAAGCAAGCCTTGGCTCTTGTAAAAGCAGTAGCACACTTTCGGACGTATATATTAAACTCCAATGTTATAGCTTATGTTCCCTCATCACCAATGAAGATGCTTCTAAATCAATAGTTGAGAGAAGGAAAATGGGCTAACTAGTTGAAAAAAATACAAGAATATGATATCGAGATTAAACCTTTAAAGGCAATCAAGGGACAAGGTTTATGCAAGCTCATCGCGAATGGGGACTCGGTCGATGGGATGATTTCAATCTTAGTCAGAGAACCATTAGTTGATTCAGAATGGTACACAGATATTATATTCTACTTAAGGTCTGGGAAATTTACTTTCACAATGAATCCCAAGGAGCGAAGGACACTAAAGATGAAGGTGAACCAATACGTGTTGATTGCTGACATATTGTTCAGAAGAAATTTTGATGGTATACTATTGATATGTGTCGATGAAAATCAATACCAATAATTGATCAAAGAATTCCATGAGGGAATTGTGGTGGACACTTTGCACCTACTGCAATCGCCCACAAAATAATCACAGTGGAATTTTATTGGCCATCAATATTCAGAGATTCGTATGCCACGACAAGGAAATGTTTTTCATGCCAGCAATTTTCAGGAAAAATGAAGAAATATGCAATGCCTTTGCAGTCGATTATGGTAGAACAACCGTTTTCTTAATGGAGACTTGATGTTGTTCGGTCGATTAATCCAAAATCTAGCAAGGGGCATGTGTACATTCTGAAAACAACTAATTATTTCACGAAATGGATGGAAGCAGTGGCGCTAAAGAAGGTTGATGCTGAAGAATTGATTAAATTCCTCAAAGACAACATTCAATCGAGATTTGGTGTCCCTGATAAATTTATCATAGACAATGGTTCAATCTTCATCAGGTCAAAGTTCACGGAGTTTTGCGGACAATATCAAATCATCATGGGTCAATCATCGAATTATTACCCATAAGGTAATGGCCATACTGAATCCACCAACAAAACACTTGTGCAGATACTGAAGAAAATCATTGAGAGCAACCAAACGAATTGGCATTTGAAGTTGACGGATGCATTATGGGTAAGTAGAACAACCCTAAAGGATAGAACACGAATGTCTCCATATCTATTGGTTTATGGGAAAGAGGAAAAACTTTTGATTAGCCTCAAGCTCAATGCATTGATCTCTATGGTTAATACCGAGGATACAAAAGACAGTTCACCCATCTAGAAGAGAATCAACCAGTTGCTAAAGTTGGAAGGGAACGAAGAAAATCCTTGAATCAAACTTCTCAAAGGCAGCAGAGCGTCAAGAGATATTTTGATCAAAGCACAACTATGAATAACTTCCAGAAGGGATAACTGGTGCTACTTTGGAACAAGGCCAAGGAGAAGTCATCCATGCATACCAAGTTCGAAGCACTCTGGATCAAGCCATATGTCGTCGAGAAGATATTGGAATTTAACTCCTATATGCTCCAAGACATGAAAGGAAAAAGGCTAATGTTGCCTGTCAATGGACAACATTTGAAAGGTTTATTCTCCTAACACTTTTTCATTCTCATTGTAAAAAAATTTATTTTTGTTCAGTTTGTATATTCTTAATATGACTCCATAGCCCAATGGGTGGAAGCACCTGGTCATGAGAGATTCTGGATTCTTGACAACCCACAGGGGGGTATCATCCCACAGTTGGAGCCTGTTGTTGAGATCATTTCATGCTTCCGAAATTTCCCTCTCCTTTTCTATTTTCCCAAAAAAATTTCTCCCTTTCTTTTCCCTCTTCTATACTTACCTGTTATTCCCTTTCCTTGTTTCCCTTCTACTTTCCTTTTCGTGTTCTATACTTAGTCATTTTTTTAGAATAGCGGGTTCCTAGGTTGGCAGACTTGCGGATCCTCATCTCCATACATACCCTCACATCATGAGTCTGATCAACCGTCGCGGTATCCTATACTTCGTTGATTTTTTAATCATGGGTTCCCGGGTTGGCGGGGTCGAACTCTCATACCCCATTTTTTGTGATATACATTTTGCATCCAAAAGTTTTGTGATCTACATTTTGACCCCAGGACTCCTCGAACTTCCAACTCTCATTCCTCCTATGATGAGTTCGTCCGACCGCCGCGCTATCCTATACTTAGCCAATTTTGAACCTTCTACAGTCGCGGGTTCACAAAAGTCTCAAATCATATTTCGCTCTTGTCCGTCCTTGCCACCCTCGTGCATTTCCCAATACGCATTTAGTATGACTTGAATGCTAACAACTGATCATGCAGGTTCGTAAAGATTTTCATTAATAAGCAAAGGGATCGAGGAGATCTCCTATTAAAACGCATTAAACTAGGATATACGGAGGATTACATTATCCCTCTCAAGCGTTCATTTTAAACATTGTCTGTAGCAAATGAACGTTTCCTTCAACTTATGGCAGCAACACGACAACAATTATGTGGAGATACATTGAACATTTTCGGGCGTGAGGACCAGAGTTTTCAGTGTTCCAGAGAATATTCTTACTATTCATCCCCTTCTGCATAGAAGGAAGTAATCTAGACGTCTGGAATTGAACATGCAAGTTGTGTCCCAGAAGTCTTTGATTGTAGGGAGTTGGTCGCCTGGTGCACCGAGAGATATATTCCAAGCCAATGAATCTTTCAATTGCGGGATCATTGCCTTGTCTCTCTATTGCCTCAGGTATCCCGTAAGATTTGAGATTTCCCGAGCCAATGCTTACCTTCAAGGGTGGAGATTGCAAAGAATTCTTAAAGAAGCATGACAATGGGTTGGACCTCTTACCTGAGCTCCTGGAGAATCCAGCGGCCCTCCACGAGGACATCACGAGATTGCAAGTTAGCTCATTCAAAAATCCTTTCTAGGAAATTGCTTGGCTTTCCACAAGGATAACAGGACAAGAAACTACGACCAGCATTTCCCGCATGATTCTTTACATTTTATACTTTATGATCAAGGAACAGGCCATCTTCGATTGGGGCAGGTTGATTTCCATTGAAATCTCTTCCCAATTGTCACAATACAAGAAGGAGAAGAAATTATTTATGTCATCTTATTTGGTTTTCGCGATAGCACATTGTTGTCAGTTTCTGAGATGATATGTGTGTAAGAAGGTAAACTGTGAATTTGACATGGTAACCTTCTGGTATCAAACATTATGGAGACACAAGGCCTACCAGCATTTTTGTGAAGTTTTTAATGATTTTGTCTCATTTTTTAAAGGCTTGTTGTTTGGAAAGGACACTCCTCAGATGTCTGACCAGGTGAGTAAGCTCTTGGATAGGAAGGGGACACTGGAACAAATGGAGAATTACAATGTCATAAGAATTTTCGGTTCTAAGGAAAATCATTCCTTCCTTCCATGCCACATATCTAACAAAATGTTTGTTACTGAAATAGCAAGAGAATACAACTATCGGTTGCATTTTTTCCATGAAAATAGAAAAAAGAAATCCATACCTCTGCCTTGGAAAGTTGGGGACTTCATATTTAGAAATATGAATAAGATTGATGAATTTGTAGGCCATTTTCATGGCCTAAACCTAAGATATGTTGAAAGGGTAAAAGGGTTCGACCCTAGTGGAATTTTTGTAGAACATCTACTAGCAATTGGCTTCAACATTTATTTTATTAATGCAATTCTAAATGAAGACGAAGAAAATGACTCAGGCACTCCTGCTCGTGACATTGGCAACCTGGAAACAATACTCAGCACTAATAAATCCTACAAACAGAAAGGAAAAGGTCACGGCGAGAAGAGTGCCCAATCCCCAATTGTCACTACAAAGAGTACAAGATATCAGAGCAGTGCTCCAACGGCCCACCAAATTAAGAAAGTGACCCATGGTTCTTCAAGCAGAGGAGGAGATAAGAACCCTCCTTCGGGAAAAATTGAAATTTCCCATAAACTTCCCTTGAGGAAGAAAAGAAAAAACATTGTGCAAGAAGAGGAGGGACCTCGAGCCAAAAGTGATATCTCCAACCTCTCCCTCGAGGATATGGAACTCGAGATTGACATCGAAAAAGGGTTCCCCAACGCTGATTAGCCTGAGGACACAGCTCACCAGAATCCTCTGATGGAAATAATTGAGAGTGATACCTTCGATGAAGAAGAGTCTTTTGTATTTCAGAGCGTTATTTTTTACAACGAGTCCAAAAATTTAATTATTGAGAAAAGCGATGTAAAGAATAAAAAGGGGAAATCTCATTCAGAGGTTAACCCACGGAAAATGCAACTTTCCCAAATTTCTGAAGTCACCAAGCAACTAGAGATGCTCTAGACGATTCTATTGGAGGCCTTGAAGTAGAGAACACCAAGTTAAAGGAAAGAGTCAAGGAATTGGAAGAAGCTGTGATGCCTCTTCCAGTACTTGCTAGTCCTTTAGCAATAATTGGGCCTACCACACCTGCAGCAAAACTAAAAGGATCTTCAAGCATGCTCACATCAGCCGAAGGCTATGTGGAGAAGAACATTAAGAAAATAATAGAATTAATTGCATAGGCTTGGGAGATGTCAAAGAACATGGTCTCTTTTGGAACGAGGGCACATGCCTTCATGAATATTTACAGGCGGATCTAAAAAATGAAGAAGGTTTTTACCTTGACGTAGTCGTACCCTTCGGTTTTAAAGTTACCAATACGACAGAGTTGAGAAGAAGAGAGGAGGATCTCCCTTCTCTGAACTGGATAAAACAATTGAACACATGCTAAAAGGAAAAGGTTTTAAACTTGAATATCATTGTCCAAACATGCAGCCAAACCATAAAAGGGAGATAAGAATTATTCAAAAGGTTGATTGAAATAGACCTAGCTGGAAGCACCAATGAGGTCCAAGACCCCAAATTGATTCTCAACTCGTTGTTCCTAACCAAGAAATCCTTTTACGAACAATTTGATATCTTTAAAGGGTTATCATTTGAAAAGTTCTATGGCATTCTTGAGTACAATGAAGATGATGTGGAGAACTGGCTAGTGGATTATTCAGTAAAAAATCAAGATATTGAAGAAGCTTTGCGTAATATTTCCATTTATCTAAGGGACTTGGAGGGTGATCTTTTCAATATAAAAATCCGGCATGAAATCAACGTAGCACCCATGAGAAGCTATATCGAAGAGTGGTTTAAAAAAGTTATCAACAAACTGACTGATGAAGGGAAAAAGGCAGTTGAGACGGTTCCTTTAACCGTCGATGAAAGCAATAAAAGGACATCAGCAAGAAAGTGACAAACAGGAGATACCATCATAGTAAGTTCATATTGATCACATCCTTCTTTCTTTATCAAGTTCTTCATCTAGTTACTTCACCTTTTTAAATAGAAAGGTTTAATCGAAGACTGATAATTTCCTTTTTCTTCTTACGAGGTCTTGTTGTTTTCTACCACCCATTTTCTTCTTTCTACAAATTTCATTCTTATATATATATATACTTTATGGTCTACAGAATACCTAATCCCACTCTTTATGACAAACACATTTAAATTTCGGAGAATATGTAATGAACTATATATTTTTTAGAAATTTCAAGAGAGCTATTTTCGGAACAATCTCGACTGTACTTTGTAACCCAGTTTTTTGAATATAAATTATTTGAGGTTGATCTATCGTTATCTTTATTTGAGATGCCCATGTATCACTCTATCAAAGTTCACTTATGCATGTGGATCATTTTCTTTTATTTTTTATTTGATCAGGAATCTTTAGCCCTATTGTTGTGTTGGTTTTGTCACTTGGGTGAGCAAAACAACAACACTTGCATGTTTAGATAATCCTGCTAAACAAGATAGAAGTTTGTTAGTGGGTTAGACAAACCAAACACAAATGAAAACAAAGAAATATAACTAAAAGCAACTAACAAATAAATGTTAGAAAGCCTAAGAAACTTAGAACCATGAAAATCAAACAATTACCAACATAATGCTACCAATGGATCAATAGATTAGTAGGCAAAACACCATAGAGAAAGGCAGGGACTTATGAGTCCCCTCTTCCTCCTTTGGAGGTCTCTTGAGTTCCCTAATTGAAATCTCTTCAATGGAAGAAATGACAAATGGTGAAGAAAAACAATGTTTATTCCCTCAAGAGGTGAGTGGAATGGCCTATTGCAATGGTGTTTGAAGGCTTCAAAGAGAAAAGAGGATTCTCAAGGAAGAATTATTGCACCATAACAATACCTTGATGATTTTGGTTTCTTAGCACACCCATGGCTCTTATTTATAGCATCCATTCATGGAAAAATGTAATTGGTTCATAGTGTGAACAAGGGGCCTTTTAGGGCACCCTCTTGCCCTTGACCAGCCCCCAAGATAGATTTCGCTCAGATCTGAGTGTCAAATCATGTTGGGGGTCGGACTAGAAGTGGTTGAGGGGTCGAAAAGATCCATAAATGCGTCGTTCATAGAAGTGCACGGATTTTCTCATAGACAATCGCACATTTTGCGCATAGTGCGCGTTGAGGGTTGTGTTGGCCCATGCATACTATGCACACTTCCTTTGGTGAATTTGCGCACTTTGATTTTGGACCCAATTGTATAGTTTTTTGCCTTTTGATGGAATTTAGTGTTGTAGGTGGACTAATTGTTGTTGGCATTGACATTTTTCCTCAACCATTGTGTGCAATGTTGCAAACAATTTTTCGGTGATAACAGATGCCCCCCTGATGTGTGAGGTTAGAAGCATACGTATAGCCGAAATACATCAATGTTTCTTTTGTTGAGAGTGTCATTGTAATGAAGAGTGAAGAGAGGAATTGCAAGCGCGATCTGTTGGAGGGAGAGGGAAAACTGTGGGACCCAAACATTCTCTAGGGGGGGAAAGGAAAATATGTGTACAAACAAGGCGAGCATGCCCCATGCTCGTGTCATGAAACCAAAATGTGAGACTGTAATTGAAGATGAATGTTTATGTAGATAACTGTAGTGCCCTCGGGGTGGTTGATAACGGCAGATGACAGTTCTGAATGCTGAACAGACTCTGAAGTGAGGCAAGGACGACTGTAAGAATTGTCGATGACTCGTAAGCATTGATGACCTAGCAAATTCGAAGGTCTTCGGCTCATATGAAACAACTGCAATAGTCACATAGTAAGACCCACAGTAACATGAGAGTTTTGCTGAAGTCGAATGTTATGGGGTCAACGGAATTAGAGAGAAATCATGATTCTCTGTATGTCGTTTGAGACTCCTCATTGTAAAGGTAATGAGAGTCAAGATACTGCCACCCTTATGGAAACTGTGTTGATGTCGACAGGAAGGGAGGTGTGACTCCAAGAAGCAAAGGGCTTCGTTAAATCCACTGAGTAATAGATGATATCAGGTACTGACGGGTAACATGAACGAAGTCAAGATGCGGTGAGACTCAAGATTGCCCTTGGTTGGGGAATTTTGAAGGATGATTGGCAACAACCGTAAAAATGGATCTAGTGTCAAGGGGGCGACTAGATATGGGGTTAAACTTGTGCTAGAGGCTAACAAAGTGGACAAACTCAGAGATCATGAGTACATGGACTTGGGATACTCGGGGTTCTTGAACGATGTTGGTATGAAAAAAGAGTGAATGCTCCAACCAAGGGCGACATGGGTTGCTTTTCCAAGGAAAAGAAGGCCATCAAGGGTGACGACGAAAAAGCTATGTATATGCTGGAAACAAAGGATTTATACAGTTACCAAAGAAATAAAGAATAATTTGGATTAAGTATACAGATACATAAACAAGTGCCCCGGTGAAAGATGGCTTGGCCTGTTAAGGTGCAAGTTTGTGAAAGAGAATTGGTGGAGGGTGGGGGCCCCATGGGTGGCTTTCTATAATAGGTAAATGGATGGAGGACAATCTCCAGATGGGAAAACTGATGGTGGATGAGATGGAGGGCTAATGAAACTACAGAGGTGCAGTGAATAGAACTGATATGATATGACCTGGGAATCCATTGGGAAAGTTAGCAATATGATGAGAAGAAGTATGGGGTTCATTCTGAGAATTGCATAAGACTATCGGGACTCCCATCCCTAGGGATTGAAATCAGCATGAGTGACTCCCATCCCTAGGGGGTTAAATCAGCATGGGTGTCAATTTGCCAAGGGGAACTATGAATGGGACAACTCATGTAAGGGAGAGTGCTACCAGGTGACAGTACCCAAATGCGGCAGAGGTAAAGGTATCGCAGAGCCAGATGTAAGGACCGTAAAGGTAAATGTCAGAGGGTGTGACTGGGATATGCAAGTGATTTACAGAGGGAATAATTACATGTCGGTGTCAAACATGTACCTAAAGGGGTTGTAAGCATGAGGAACAAGTACATGCACAGATGAAAACCAAATACCCGATGTGAACAATATCTGATGATAAAGAACATATAACAGTTATTTGATAAAATTGAAAGTGAGCACACGTACATGACCGTGACGTGAGAAAAATGCTCCTTCGGGGCCAATTGCAGATGATCACCCGGGGAATGTGAATGTGTACATGGCGGGACCAGGATCCCGTGGCTGAGAACGGATCGAAAAATGGAGGCTCTAGGCACCTGTAACAAAGTGTGGAAGTTGGGAAAAAGGGGCTATATATGGCTGGTGGGCCCACAATACCACCTCATTTTTACCTGTCACTATTGTTGAGTTGACAAGATAG
>SNQJ01S0083567.1:37970-51609 GCA_010110895.2 Picea sitchensis | reverse complement strand
GTAATAGTTTCAGGAATGTTTCAAGAATGTTAGGTGCACTAGTAATAGTTTCAAGAATGTTAGGTGCTATAGTAAGATTAGGTTATCTGAGCAATAGCTCACCTTTTGAATCTGTAAGGGTTGGCAGCCCTCTCTGCCTATTCTATAATAAAAAAAACCTCATAACCGATTTTGTTAAAAAAAATAAATGTATGTTGTCTGTTATTTTCTTAAAATATTTACTAATTCTAAATATGTTAATTAATTGAAAATGCATTTTTTAACGTGTTGGGCATAATGCAGTTGAAACACCACATGGATATGTGGTGCAATGGCCATAAATTTCATATAAAAAATTTGGATGACATGAAAAAAACCTTTGATTGTGGCATAACTACAGTACTTCAGGTCACTAATGTTTCATCTAGAAGTGACAGGAATCCAAAGGTATCTGAAAATATATACTATGGGTATTTGAATGATATACTTGAATGTGACTTTAAATCCTTTAAATTAGTCATGTTCGAGGTCAAATGGTACATGTTATGAATGAATGAACATGATCTTGAAAGAATTATTATTGATCATGAGAATGGATTTACTATGGTTAATGCAAGGACACTTGAGCTGGGTATTGAGATTTATGTTCTTCCAAGCCAATGTGAGTAGGTATTTTACTCAGATGTTCCAGGTAAAGTGGGATGGTAATATGTTGTTAGATATGATCCAAGAGGAAGGCCTATAATGTATAATGCAATGGAAGAAGATGATATTGAAAAAGAATATGATGCAGAGGAGAGAGTAAATGTGTTGGATGAAGAAGACGAATAATTTGAGCTAGATGTATATGAAAATGTTTTTGATGATCATGTGGATGATGAAATTATTGAAAATGACATTGATGATGATGTTGCTATGCCTAATCCTTACAACGTCCATGTAGAACTTTATTATGGACCGAATGAGACAGATTTGGAGTTGGACGAAGAAGAAGATCAATGATATTGAATTGTTGAAATGTAGGTCGGGGTATGTGATTATATATATTCTATGATTTATTTTATTTAAAGTATTTTATTATATGGATTATTTTTTTGTTGTTAAGGTTTATGCCATATTCTTGTATGTATCATGGTTGGTTATAAGTCATTGACCTTGATATCTCTCATAACCCACCAACCTATAACCTCCTAAACCATTTTGAGCACATGATGATTGGTTTTAACTATTAGTAAATATAAATTGTATTACAAAGAAATAACAATTAAAAATAAACAAAATAGACAACAAATAAAAAAGAAACAAAAATAGAAAACAAAATAAAAAAATAAAAATAAAACACTATGGCGCCAAACCCCTGACCAAATAAACCTACTCCAAACCCGTTGACCATTGCATTGATCTACCCCACCTGCCATTACAAAGAGTGTGCAGAGGAGAAAACATGTACAAGGAGAGACTGACCCCACTTGTGCATCCAAGGAGGGATCGACCCCACAATGTATTCGATATGTAGCCTCATAGGTGATGTAGATGGAGAATGTAGATCTTGTAGTTGTTTGTTCAATATGAAATGGTTTTCAATGGCTCTTTTGTGTCAATTTCAAATCAAGTTTTCCCTGTCATTTAGTCCTAAGTTTAGGTTCAATACCCTGTATATTGATATTTTTTCCATATTTTTGTACACACAACAAAGAACAAACAAGTTTTGCAATGAAAATTCAACAGACATAATCGAACATAAAATATAGATCCAAGATCGATGGTCTCATTTCATTTCGGCCAGTGAAAGTGTGTGCTGGAAAAAAAGGGGTAAGAGGCCTAAATTATAAACCATTGTATTAACGAATGATAATGTGTCATATCCTTATTCATTTCAGTACACATGGGTGGTATCATAAAACCACTTTAGCTCACCCCCAAAATGTGAAAATGGATGGCATATGGCACCGTGATGTAAACCAAATAAAAAATGCACCATGCCGATGTAATTCAAATGATTTTTAATTTTTTTTTAAACAATAAACCCCAAAGGTAAATGCACACAATAAACTCTATTACGAGTACAACAGAATCCAGTTAAAGCAATTAAATTATCTTTCGACAAATAAGTTTGGTTAGGTTTCTAATTTCCTTATTTCAAATATGTTCTCATTGTTTAAAATAAGGATAAATGGAGAAAGGTAGTCAATATGGTTAGCCATCAACCTCTTATGAAAAATTCCTAATTGACCATGATTGTGAAATTATTGAAATTTTCCTCTCACAGTTTGATCCTTATGATTTAAGTAAGTTAACCTGTGATAGATTTAGGGATTTACATGATTATTTACATATATGGGAGTCGAACTTGGGTAAATTCATAATTACCCAGACCTATCTTTCTGACAAAAGGGTCGTGTCAATGTTCATACTTCTATAATTATGGATTCCATAAAGTTATTAAGAAAGAAGAATTTAGTTCACCATCCTTAAATTAAATGTAGTTCAATTTAGAGAAGTATTGAAAACTTCATGAAAAGATTCAAGGATTTAGTTGAAATGGCACTACCTTCATGTTGGGATAAAAATAGAAATTGTATTCAACATGAAGCATATGAGGATACGCTAATTAAAGAAAGGGATTATATAACTAAATTTCAAGTTATGAATGGTGTTTAGAAAGGTCAAAATATTTTCTACAAGTTAATAGATGATTTTAATTTATTATGGAAAATAAAAACTTTAGTTCCTAATATTCCATCATATGATAGATATACATAGCTTGATATAGCTTCTAGAAAAAATGGTTAAATCTTGAAGAAACAATTCCTGGAACTATCCAAGCTCATACCTTGTTAGGTAATTTTCCCAAATGAACTGTGTTATATACTTTGTTCTATACATTCTTGTACTATGCTCTATACTCTATTGTATAGATTCCTATACTATGTTTTATAAAGGAAATGAAAACAATGACTTGGTTTTAAAAACAAATATTCATTTCTTTGGTATTTCATCATCACTTGTCCTTCTTGGCTTCATGGTTCATCATTAAAATGGATTACATTGAATTTACGGAATAAAGAATGAAATTTCTACGCAATAATGAATGACATATTAGGATGTTTATGGAATAAATATTGACATTTTTTTTCTTTGAAATGGGGTGAGCGTTGTTGGATTACTGAGAGGGGGGGTGAATCAATAATAGAGATTTTTAATCCTTTTTAACCACATTATATAAGTGTTGTTTATCGTTATGATCAATTTACCATTATCATTGAACAAGTGTAGAATAAATGAACCATGAACAATGAAAAACCATACACATACACAATATGCTAGTATGTTTACGTGGAAACCCAATGCGAGAGAGAACCACAAAATGATTTTTCTTATATGTATTTAAGAATTACATTCATTGGAAGCACCAAATTCCTTTGTTTTCCAGCTGCAACTAGAAGGAGGCTCCAACCTCCTATATTTTTCAAGCTACAACCCGAGGGAAGCTCTAACTCCCCAATTATATGGATACAACTAGAAGGAGGCTACAACCCCCTATGTTCTCTGGCTATAACCGAAATTTGGCTACAACCACCTATCCTTTCCCCATCCGACCACCTTGAAATATAAGTGAAATGATGAAACCACTACCACACTGTCACTGTGAGATATACCATTGTAAACGTGTACCAATATGTGTCAACAACCTGTAACCAACCTGTACCAATAGCCTGTAATCAATCATGTACTGGAATTCATCCTATACCAACAAATAACAAAAAGTACATGACTTTTATATGGTGCATCTCGCATATGTATGTGCCATGTCTATACTGCAGCCTGTGTATGTACATGGCTAGTCTATACTCCAACCTGTGTACACCTTCATAAAGCTATGGTTTTCACCTTTTCTGACACTCGGACACTTTGCTTCCTCTTTCAAATCAACCTACAATGTGTCACTATGTCCAATATGTATATGTTCCCTATGCATACATCATCATACATATCCCTTAACCGAGTGCATCTATATCTCTCTAGTCATGTGACATACATGTGTATACAATTATGATCAAGTGTAATAACCCTCACATGGACTAGACATCAATCCCTCACTAATATGCAGCCTCAAACTTCACAAATAACTTCACAATCACTTCACAACCACTTCACAACCAAAATTCCTCAACCATGTACCACAAAATCCCTCAACCATATGCTAAGAAACACAAGATATGCCTCAACATTAACAAGAGGTACCAATGATAAATATCAGATATACCAACACCATATTTATGTAGATCTGAATTATACAGTAGGTTCCATACAACCAATAGCCTCCCTAGGTAAAATCCTCAAAACCCCATAACCATATCTCATGTAGACAACAATATCCAACTACTCATAAAAATAAGGCATACCTTTTGAACCTGTACATAGATCTCTTATACCTGATCACTGTAGACCTTCCTGAGAGCTTGCTTTCAGAATATTAACACCTGAAACCCTCAAAACCTCAAGATTTCATGGTTTTTCCAACTGTATGTGCCATGTTATACTACCATCCTACGTACATATGCGACCTCTTCCATTGCAACCCGCGTACACCTCAAAAAATAGGGTTTTTTCAGTATTTTTACAACTCCAAAAATTTTGTTGTCAACCCTTCTTGCTACCTCAGACTTGCGTAACTTTAGATGTATCAATGAGTACCGGAAATAAACCTTACACAATAATAGATATTCAATGTGCTCAATAGGTGCTAATCGGAGACCCTTTCTCTCTTATTTATACTCTCCAAGTAGCTTCCTCTAGGGGTTACCTTCTAACAAACTAACCCAACTTCCTTCTTTTAGGGATAACCCACTTCTAACCACTTGTCCACTTATAACCACTTTATCCACAAATAGTGAACTCTCCACTTTTAGTTGCAACTAATTTATTTTCAATTATTTTCTTATTGCAAACAATTAACCCATGATTAACTCCTAGTTTCACCCACTTTGACTAGTCAACTTATTCTAGGGGTTTCTAGAACAATTTGCCTTCTTTGACCTTCTAGGGGCTTCTAGATAACTCAAGAGGGTTCTCCAACTTCTAAAGGCCATAAATATCTAACTGTTAGGAGCTATGTGATGTTCCACATATCACCAAAAATGGAATGACATGTATTATCCATATAGAATAGTATTACCTGTAAATACACTAATATGCATACCTTTATACCTCAAACAATATTGAGTCCCTTAACCATACTATTGGGGCTACCCAAATTTTCTACTGGACTTGCTTCAAGGGTTGACATCAATGACAAACAACTCAATTAATCAACATTGGGGCTACCCAAATTTTCTACTGGACTTGCTTCAAGGGTTGACATCAATGACAAACAACTCAATTAATCAACAATCTCCCCCTTTGGCATTGATGACAACACTCTGATGCAACACTAAAGTCATATCGTTGATTCTCCCTCTATGACCATCGCTCTGTCTGGAAACATTCCTCTATTCTCTATATCCAAGCATCTAACTCTTTATTCATGCATCTGAGAAAACTCTCCCCATTTGACATTCATGGTAAAGCTAACTTTTCTTCAGGGCTTCTCCCCCTAACTGAATTGTCCTTGGGGATGCTCCCCCTGACGAAACTCTTCCTAAAACTGCTCCCCCAAAATGAATTATTCTCTTTATGGTGCTTCCTCGTGTAAATATAAGACATATAAAAATAGCATTCAAAATTCATTTGAGGGCAGAATCTATCCCAAGTTTTTGATGAAGATACTCAAAGGCTTCCCTTGGAAGTGGTTTTGTAAAGATATCTACAATCTATTATTTGGTGCCAACATACTCAACTCGAATGTTCTTCTCTGCAAAATGTTATCGTAGAAAGTGATAGTTGATTGGAATGTGCTTTGTCTTGGAGTGCATCACTAGATTCTTTAAGATAATGATGGTGCTTTTATTGTCACAATATATCAAAATGGGCTCATCATACTCAACCTGTATATCTATCAAAGTTTGTTTCATCCATAGAACCTGTGTACAACATGTTATTGCTGCAATATACTCTGTTTTGGTTGTAGACAAAGATACTGATGAATTTTTCTTGCTTAGCCAAGATACCAAATACTCACCCAAGTAGAACGCTTCTCCACTTGTGCTTCTTCGGTCATTAATGCAACCTGCCCAATATGCATCCGTGTAGAAAATAAGTGATAGATAATTTCACTTTGGATACCATAATCCAAATTCTTATGTACCCTTGAGATATTTGAATATCCTTTGTACTGCTAGAACATGTTATTCCTTTGGTACTGCTTGAAATCGTGCCACTTGTCCAACTTCCTGCATTACATCTGGTCTAGATGTTGTCACATAAAGTAAGTTGCCAATCATCGACTTGTATTGCCTCTTATCTATAGACTTTGAATCATCATATTTACTTAGCTTGCAACTAGTTTCCGTAGGAGTATTGAGTGGTTTGCAATCTTCCATTCTGAAACTCTTTAGAATTTATATGATATACTTGGTTTGAGAAATAAAAATTCTTTGGTTGCTTTGACATATATGAAGACCCAAAAAGAAGGATAGTTCTCCAAGTAACGACATTTAAAAATCATTATGCATATCCTTTGCAAATTTCCGGCTCATCTTGTCATCATCACTTCCAAAAATAATATCATCAACATAAACTTCAATTAATAAAATATTATCTTGAGTTACCTTGATGTAGAGGTTGTTGTCTACATTTCCTTTCCTGAACCCTTGATGTTGTATATATATGTCCAATCTAAAATATCGTGCTATGGGGGCCTGTTTGAGACTATACAAGGCCTTCTTCAACCTGCAAACATAGTCTTCATTCTCTGACAACTGAAATCCTTCTGGTTGCTCAATGTATACTTCTTCTAGTTCCCCATTTAGAAAGGATGATTTCACGTCCATGTAATACACTTTGATATTCTTGGAGCATGCATAAGATAGGATCAATCTGATTGCTTCCATTCTGGCAACTGGAGAAAATGTCTCTTCAAAGTAAATATCTTTGACCTTTGTGTATCCTTTACATACCAATCTAGCTTTGTTCTTGGAAACATGTCCATATTCATTCAATTTATTTCTGAAGACCCACTTTGTGCTAATCACATCATTGTTCCTTGGCCTCATAACCAATTCCCAAGTGTCATTATTCTCTATATGATCCAACTCTTCATCCATGGATTTTATCCAAAATTTATCCTTGTTGGCTTCTTCAAAGATGCTTGTCTCAATCAAGGATAAGAGTGCTAGGTGCAGTTGCTCTGGTTAACGAATTCTTCTTATAATCTCAACTCCTGCATCTTTGTTCCCAATAATTTTTTTTGATGGATGGTTATTTTGTATTCATTTTCTATGTGTCTTTGGAGTTACTTGCAGATCTTGTTGTTATTTCTCATTTGCTTCTAACTAGTCTTCTTCATCTTCCCCTTCTGCTACTTCTTCATCCTTTGCTTCTTATTCGTGAACCTGTTCCATTGACTCATTTTCTTTTTCCTTTATTTTCCGTCCACTTTTCTCATCAACCGTCGCATTGATTCTTTCCAAAACTTTGTTTAGCCTTATATTGAAACATTTGTATGCTTTCCTTGTGCTCGAATACCCAACAAGAATGCATTTGTCCACACGAGAATCAAACTTTCTCATTCTTCCATCTTCTCTTTTGATGTAGCATTTTCTTCCAAAAACTATGAAGTGCTTCACATTCACTGGTCTTCCTTTCCATAGCTCGTAGGGAGTTTTATCACTGTTGTTTATGAGAATTATTATGTTTTGAATGTGAACTATTATATGCACTGCATGTTCCCAAAAGACGTCTATCAACTTGGAATCCATTGACATAGTTCGAGCCATTTCCTGTATTGTCATGTTCTTCCTTTCGACAAATCCATTCTATTGAGGTGTCCTAGCAACATACAATTACCTTTTTATCCCATGCGTGTTTCATAAATCCATAAATTCCTTTGAAGTAAACTTTCCTCCATTATCATATCTCAAACATTTGATTTTTGAATCCATTTCATTTTCAATCATTTCCTTGTATATCTTGAATTTCTTGAACGATTATGACTTCTTCCTGAGAAAAAAAACTACAATAATCCTTGTATAATCATCAACCAATAACATAAAATATTTCTCACCATTTAAACCCTTCATTCTAGTTGGCCTAACTAGATAAGTATGCACAGTTTCCAGCGGTCTCGTTGTGGTGTATTCCTTTGATTTGAACTTAGTATTTGTTTGATTTCCTTGTTGACAATGCTTGCATAAGGTGTTGGTTGGCTTCATGATCTGGGGAATTTCTATGAATTCTTCCTTTTTGCTGACTTTGAAAAGGTTATCAAAGTTTATGTGACTCATTCTTTTGTTCCATAGCCAAACTTCATCTTCCTTTCCTATACAACATTTTTCGTTTCCAATTTCACTTGATACATATATGTTTCTTGAAGTTCTTACAGTTGTTGCAACTAATCTTCCTAAAACCACTTTTCTTATCTCTCACTTCTGTGAATCAGAAACAAGTTTGTGACCTTGGTCACACATTTGAATTGCACTTAGAATATTATGTTTCATATCTTCCACTAGTAGAACATTTCTGCCTTAGTATCCTTGTTTCCAATTCTCACTGTGCATCTTCCAATGATTCTAGTTGAGTTGTCATTTCCAAAGGATATTGATCCATATATTTCCTTTCTCAAGGTTAGAAACCTGTCCTCATCACTTGTCATGTGCTTTGAGAAGCCACTTTCAACATACCAACCACATTTCTTATGTTTAACTTGTAGAACAAGTGTGCATTCTTCATTGTTGAAATGATTGTGATTTCTTATCCATATTCTTTGAGGTTCTTGTTTGTGATTGTTGTTATCCTGTTGAGATTCTCTTGGAGGAACTGTCATTCTACAATATTTATCCATGTCTCCAAAGTTTTTGCACTTTTAGCATTTTATCTCAGTACTCAATGATTCAAACCTGTTGTAGCTTATGTTTTGTGTTTCACTCAACCTTCTTAAATAATTATTATGTGCATAACTTTCATGGTTGTCTCTGTTCTTGTTATTAGCTCTGCAATTCACAACCTTGTGCCCAAAATTATTACATGAATAACATAAACCAAGAAAGATATTTTGATACCTGGGAGCTATAGATATTATAAAATGAGTTACTCTTCTGAACCCTTCTTCTTCTTGAGGCCTTCTTGTTTTTTACTATCATTGATTTTGAAATATGAATCTTCTGGGTGGAGGAGTGTTTTTGTGATCTTCATTGTAAAAATTCTTGTCTCCTCTGACTGTCTCTGCATAGCTTCTTGATTGTGTTTCTTGATCTGTTGTTTTGGAGCTTGATCCATTTTCTATCTGATTCTATCCAAGTCTGAACTTGTCATGATTTTGCCTTTGACTACTAATAATATCATCAAAAACTTTCGAGTTGTTCTGCATGTTTTTCTTTTGAAGTTATTTTCTTAATGTGACAATCTCTGCTTCCAGACCTCCAATGATCCTATCTTTTTCTTCCAACCGTTCTTTGAGTGTTTCTTCTATTATTTTTTCTTATTCAACTTGTATTTTCAATTTAGTGATCATTTGTTCTAGTTCTTAAGAGTTGGAATTTTGAGATTCCTCTTTTCTTTTTAGTTCTTCCTGTAGTGACTTGTTTTTCTTATTTTCTCTTTTTATAAATTCTATGGAACTCGTCAATTCTTCTATTTAGTCAACTTCTGCCTCTTCACAATCTTCTTCGATGCCTTCTTCATTGGAATTTTATATTTCCATGAATAGAACCTTTTCTGTATCAATTTCATTGTCTTCATCTTTGTATGATGAGATGTTGTCTTCTTTAGTGCAAAAGATTTTCTTGAAAAAATTATTTTTGGTTCTTTTGCCTTTGTATACGTGTTTTCTATTTGAGCCATCTTCTTCATTTATTTTATTTTTCTTATGGGGAAATTTGTTATCAAAATGAAAAATGCCATCAAAATTAAAACAAATCAATGGAATCTTTCATCTGTATTTGCCACAGGTTCCCTTTTTCAGTCTTCTGGCGAAGTTGGATACTTCTTCAGCGTCTTATAATATGTCATTGTTGTTGCTATCTAAATTTTCCTGTTGCTTTCCCTTTTTCTTTGTCTTCTTGGTTTATTTGAATGATGCTTCTTTTGTAACTGGATTCTCATGTTCATCTATCATTTCATATGCTATGAATATTCCATGTATCTCATCCATGCTTATTGAATCCAGATATGTTCTTTCTTCTAGTGCTGAGATCTTAGGATCAAATCTCATTGGAAGAGATATTAGTACCTTTTGAAAAATTGTAGATTCATCAACGTCTTCTCCCAATCCTCTAATTGCATTCATTGTTTCATCAACTCACAAAAAATAAGATCCAATATTCTCATCTTCCTTCATCTTCAACTATTCAAATTGACCTCTATAAGTTTGAAGCTTTGTTGCCTTGACTTTTGTGTCTCCTTCATATACATTCTAAAGTTTGTCAAAATCATCTTTGTAGCGTTGCAATGCATAACTTTAACATATATTGAATCAACCAAACCATTCAGGAATGCATTTTTGGATTTTGTGTCTCCTTCATATACATTCTGAAGTTTGTCCCAAATGTTCTTTGTGGAGTTTCAATGCACAAATTTTACATATATCGAATCAACCAAACCATTCAGGAGTGCATTTTTGGCTTTTGAATTATTTAGGTTGAGTTTCCTTCCATTTTCATTTGTTGGAGGAATGGATGGTTCTTTATATCCATCTACCACTTATTGTCAAACCTCAAATCCCTGTGCTTGTATATATGTTTTCATCCTTCTGCTCCAGAATGCATAGTTTTGTCCATCAAATTGTGGTATTCCATTTTTATACACATTGTTTCTCTCCATGATCTATCTTTCAGTGGTTAAACTGATTTCTGAAGGAACCTGCTCTTATACCAATTTTTGGATTACTGAGAGGGGTGGTGAATCAGTAATAGATCTTTTTAATCCTTTTTAACCATAATATATAAGTGTTGCTTATCTTTATGATCAATTTACCATTATCATTCAACAATTGTAGAATAAATTAACCATGAACAATGAGCAATCATACACATACACAATACACTGGAATTTTTATGTGGAAACCCAATGTGGGAGAAAACCACATAATACTTTTTCTTATATGTCTTTAATAATTGCATTTATTGGAAGTACTAGTTGGAAAATGTTTAACAGATAGTGTATGCTTGTCATTGATGGCAAGTACAATAGTGAAGATGGCAGGATCAGAATGTGCATTGATGGACAAACAGGAACAACGTAGGCTCAGAAGGAATTAGTGCAGAGTCGAAATTCTTCCAAGTAAGAAGGATGTGTAAAACTTGGAGGAGAAGCGTCGTTGATCGTTGGGTCACATCCAAAATTCCCGACAGCATGAGGGTCGTCAGATATGAATAAAAACAAGAAGAGTGCACGCTGAAGAGAAGGATAGATCTCAGGCGTTAGATCTGAGCGAACTCAAAATCTCATGAGTGGAAGAGCCGAGGATTTGGTGTTAAAGGTCGTGAGGCACGAGGTTGCGAAGCAGCAAAGTGGCGAGAAGATCAGGTACGTCCATATGTGAAGGACGCGTGGCAGAGATCGGAGAGATCTCGTGAACTCGGGAGTTCGCAGGGTGAAATCCCGAATATTGGGTATTCAAAGTCATGAGGCGCGAGGACGCAAGGCGACGAAGTGGCGAGAAGATCAGGACCTTCCATCTGGGAATTATGCGTGGCAGAGATCGGAGAGATCTCGTGAACTCGGGGGTTCACAGGATAAAGGCCCAACTATTGGGTGTTCAAAGTCGCGAGGCGCGAGGACGCGAGGCGACGAAGTGGCGAGAAGATCAGGAACGTCCATCGGGAAATTGGAGTTCTCGAGGTCGTGTGCATTGGGACAGCAGCAGTCGCGAAATCCCGACGGGATATGGACCGTCCATTCGTGTGGACGCGTGGCAGTGATCGAACACCATCGGGAGAAGCTCGACAGGAGGCTTCATCGGAGAATCGGGGATCAGGACTTTGAAATGTCCAATTCACTTGACAACAAGAACCCCGAAATCTTGATATGCGATTTCGCGATTTAATCGTAGCCGTTAAAGCAAGAATGAGATATGAACTGTTGATTTTCTTCATCGAAGTTTCGCGGATCGCGACTTGGAGAGGCGAGGTGATTCATCTCCAGATTCACGAGATGCGAGATAGCAAGTTAATCGTGGACCGTTGGATCAAGAGGACACGTGGCGAAACATCGTCATGTCGCTGACTGGAAAGTCAAAGGAATCGTGAGATGCGAGTTCACGATGAGATCTGGACCGTAGAATCATCGAGATCGTGGACCGTTGATCTCAGCTCCATCTCAGAGTCTCACCTATCGCGACTTGGAGTGACGAACATCTCCATCTTAGGATCAGTGAGATACGAGATCACGAAATGATCCTGACCGTCAATACATCAAAAGATGTGGACCGTTGATCTGAGCTCCATCTCGGAGTCTCACCTATCGCGACTTGGAGTGATGAGAATCTCCAGCGAAGAAACAATGAGATGCGAGATCACGATAAGATCATGACCGTCAATACACCAAAAGATGTGAACCGTTGATCTGAGCTCCATCTCGGAGCCTCGCCTATCGCGACTTGGAGTGACGAGAACCTCCATCACAGGAATCGCGAGATGCGAGATTGCGAGGATATCAGGACCATTGATTCATCAATATCATGAACCGTCGATCAAGGTCGATGAAGATCATAAGTTCGCAGCGAAAGTGAAAGACGGGTAAATAACGACAATACCCTTCAGAGTTAATCCAACGGTGCAGGTGAATTTGAACAAGATTGGAGGGCTACGGTTGCATGACACAGTGAAACTGCCAGTAACCATTGATGGTTTCTACCAGAGGATGCGAAGAGACTTCGGTGTGATTTCCAGAAGAGCAGAAGAGTCACATGGAATCTGCCAGTGGAATGAAGACGACTCGTGGAGGTGATTGACAGTTGGATGGGATTGAGGTTGTAACTGAAATAGATAAGGTGAGCTTGACTGTCACAGAGAAGATGAAGAGTCTCAACTGCCAGAGAGGCTGAGTGATCTGAAAGATAGAAGGATGACTTGTTATATTATGCAAGAACCCCCTACTTCAATAAAGTAAACCTTACAGGACCTTGCTTCATGTGTTAAAATATGCAAGATGGTTTATGTGTTAAGTTCATGCTTCTTCTTTTCAATGTTCATGTGTGAGGAAATGTTCTTTTTAAAAGGTTAAATATGTTCTATAAACAAATACACAGCAACATAACTTGCAGCAAATAACACATCAAACTCACAACAATACCAAGATGATAAAGGAGTTCACCCCTCTCTGGGCTACATCTCCTTGAGCCTCCTGCAATGGACTGGGCTCTTTGGGATTAGTTTTTCAAATGTTCTTTTACAAGATGTTGCTCAACTCCAACGGTTTTACAGACTATACCATTGGGTTCAGAATACATAAAAATCCCAAAAATTACTATTAGAACTCTGAAAATGGATCTTGTCTCATCCAGTCATGACCTCTTCTACATGTGGCCTCCAAGCTTCCCTGAGCTTCTCTGTGGAAAAAACAC
>SNQJ01S0083567.1:23813-34840 GCA_010110895.2 Picea sitchensis | reverse complement strand
CTCAGTTGTCCAACAGTACCAACTTCCTTTTTTTTCTAGTTGCAACTGGAAGGAAGCTCCAACCTCCTATATTTTTCAGGATAAAACCTGAGGGAAACTCCAACTCCCCAATTATTTGGATACAACTGGAAGGAGGCTACAACCCCCTATGTTCTTCAGCTACAACCGAAAGGTGGATACACCCACTTATCCTTGTTGAATTTCCATAAGATATGATATTGTATGTGAATGAATATCTTATTACAATGATGAGTATTCTATATATAAAGAACATACGGTGACCATGGTGACCATCCATGAAGAGATGCATCCCTTGGGTAATAAATATATTTATACTTTATATTATATTATACATATAATATAAATATACTTTATACTTTATTATATATATTTATACTTTATTATATATATTTATACTTTATATTATAAATATATTATTACATTAATATTATTATAATTAATAATATTTCTTAATAATTAATAATCATATTATTGATTATCAATCTAGTAGAAATTCTTTTCGATGCTTCCCAAACATCAACACTCCCTCCAAACATCAACACTCCCTCTCAGCGAGGGAAACATTCTACATTATGCCAATATTACCTCTGAAGATTACCTTTGAATATTACCTATGGGTAGCTCTCAAATAGCTTCAACATGTAACCATGACATACATTACCTCACAATGCATATGTACCTCATCATGTGCACCCTTGTGACTTCACAGGAAATGCATCCAAGGCTCGTGGGTAGTTCTCAAATAAATACAACATGTCCCTAGGACATCCACTACCCTGCAATGCATCAGTACTGATCATGTGCACCCTTGGTCTCAGTGCCAACCATTTTTCATGTTGGATGGTATCCACCTATCTCAGTGCCAACCCTTTTTCATGTTGGATGAGAACACTCAGTGCCAACCCTTTTTCATGTTGGATGAGAACACTTAGTGCCAACCTTTTTTCATGTTGGATGAGTTCCACCTGTCTCAGTGCCAACCCTTTTTCATGTTGGATGAGAACACTCAACTCCAACCCTTTTTCATGTTGGATGAGAACACTCAGTGCCAACCCTTTTTCATGCTGGATGAATTCCACCTGTCTCAGTGCCATCCCTTTTCATGTTGGATGAGAACACTCGGATCCATCCCTTTTTCATGATGGATGATTTCCACATGTCTCAGTGCCAACCCTTTTTCATGCTTCATGAGAACACTTAGTGCCAACCCTTTTTCATGTTGGATGAGTTCCACCTATCTCAGTTCCAACCCTTTTTCATGTTGGATGAGTTCCACCTATCTCAGTGCCAACCCTTTTTCATGATGGATGAGAACACTCAGTGCCAACCCTTTTTTATGCTGGATGAATTCCACATGTCTCAGTTCCATCCATTTTTCATGTTGGATGAGAACACTCCCTATGAAGAGGTACCACACCAATATAGTCCCTCAATAACTCAAACTTCATCCTCGACAATATCTTGGTAAACACGTCCACAACTTGATCCTATGTAGTCACGAAACTGGAGCCTCACTGCTCCCTTTTGCACTATATCCATGATATATTAATATATGAACTCAATATACTTCGACCTGTCATAGACCACGGGGTTCTATAATGACTTCATGCAACTTTGGTTGTCACACCAAATGCAAGTCACCTCCAATACAAGACCAAATAACCCGGACAAAATTTCTTGAAGCCACACTTCTACTACACATGTTTCCAAATACTCAACTTCAGTCGTATTGAGAGCCACACATGACTACTTCTTGCATCCAATAGATCATTTTACTCCTTACTGTAGTACCAAACTGCCTCTGGAACTAACCATCCAAATCCCTCTCAAGCACTGAATATTGAATGAATCTTCAACCTGTTGACTTCAACACTTGTCCTCCAGAACAAGTATCATCATTTTCTTCTTGTAGGTCTTACTTACAAGTCAAATTTAGTCCAATAGTATGCAATTTATGAAGCCACGCTGCTTCATGATTTGTTGCACATGTTTCCACATACTCAATATCAGCCATATTAAGCGCCACACATGACTGCTTCCTGCATCTGGCGGAGTCTCTTGCTCCTTATTGTAGTACCCAAATCCCTCTAGAACTAACTATACAGATCCCTCTCGATCACTGATTATCAACTGGATATTCAACCTTTTGACTTCATCACTTGTCCTCCATAACAAGTCTCATTGTCCTCTTCTTGTAGGTCTTATCTATAAGTCAAATTCAGTCCAATAGTCAGCAATTTCTGAAGCCACACTACTTTGTGACTTGCTACACATGTTGCCACATACTCTGCCTCAGTCGTAGTGAGTGCTCCACACAACTTCTTCATGTTTCTCCATGAAACCATACAGGAGCCTAGACTGAAGCAACATGTTGAAGTACTCTTCCTATCATGAATATTGCTGGCCCAATCTGAATCTGAATATTCATATAACTCGAACTCATGCTTTGTCACATACCTGAGACCATAATCCAATGTACCCTTAAGGTACCTCATCACATGTTTTTCTGCGACCAAGGAACCTACCTGGGTTGCTCCATATATTGACTCAGAGTGTTCAAAACAAAAGATATATCCGGTCTTTTGTTTGTCAAGTTCATCAACGAACCCACCATCTTCCTATATAAAGTAACATCCACAGTCTCTAAAGTTGTATCCTACAACAACTTCAGATTGGATACCATAGGTGTATCCATTGGCTTGTAATCCAACATCCTGAACCTCTTCAGGATTTCTAATGTATACTTCCCTTGATTCATAAATATTTCATCATGTCTTTGCCATACCTCGGGACCCAAAAAGTAATGCATCATCGTAAGATCTCTCATCTCAAACTCAGCAGTCAAATTTTCTCTTACACTCTAAGATGAGATTTTCCACACCTGTTTAGAAATAAGTCATCCATATACAACAGTAGTATTACCAGACCATCATCCACAACTTTAAAGTAAATGTTAGGATCTGCATTGTTGTTTATAAATATTAATCTCATCAGAAAATTGTCTATCATGCCATACCATGCTTTGGGTACATGCTTAATCCATTTAAATATTTCTTCAATATGCACACTGAGTGTCCCACAATTTTCATGTACTCAATGGAGTGTTATGTGACTACAAGGACCATTCTTCCTTATCAGGTTTTTCATTTGTTCCACAAGAATAATTTCATTTCTTCCAGATGTTGAAAGCCACACACTTTGAGTCGTATGTCCTTAGAATACTATGCCAGGGCCATTATCCATTGTTCAAATTACCATGACCAATTCCAAGATAATGTTATCATGATGCTTTAACATTAACACTTAAGAATAACTTACGAAATTACATAAAATATCAACACTCCCTCTTAATGAGGAAGGTATTATATCTGACATAGATTCTAACACTGTCACCATCCACATGAGCTCATGACCATTGACTTTCACACACACAAACATATACATCACATGAAATCCATAGTGACTTAACAACATGCATCTAGGGTTGGTGGGTAGCTCTCTAATATCTACAACATATCATCATGAGACTATCCAGTTTCCCATAGAAAACATCTGAAGCCATCACTCCCTTTGAGGCTATATAGTCTTCAGAGTCATCTACTCCCTATGCTTGTGATGACCTCATCTTCTTCTTCATTACATGGATGTGCACAAATCTATGTATGTATAGTCTTGTTTCATGTTTCTTCCTGCAACTATCATTATGGATCCTTCTCAAAGCTATTACATGTGACGTGCCTGAAACAAGAAACAAGAACAACAAAAAATCATCTCCTAGAGGAGATTAATTTATCTTGTGCACAACTATATACAGTGACCCTCGAAATGATATGTCTTCTACTAACACACATCCATCATATACTCGATTTCATACAACTAACCATGTTTATTTTCTAGTGTTAAATTAGACAAGCACAATTTTATGCAAGTGGTAATTACTTCCAACGATATTACTTTAGTAAACTCTAGAGCATCACTAAGTAATTACACTGATAAAATTTCAACTACTTAGAAACTTCAACCTCTTCCTTAGATCACTTCCCACGTGTGAGAGAGAAAAATATGTGTCTATTTTTGTGTCTTTTTATAGTAATATTAAATTGATCCAAAAGGACACGTCTCTTTGAAAATTGAATTAAATTTTGTTTCTTATAAATAGTTGGAGAATACCTCCCATAACTACCCAAAGATTAATTTGGTTATAATCCATCCATATAGTATTTGAATTTGTCAAATTGTTCCTCCATAATTCATGTGATTATTTGAATAAATATAGGTAGAAGTAAATATGCAGTGCATTCCTCATATTTAGGTAATTAGACATTTTTACTAGAAATTACTGCCCACCATAATTTATGGAATTATTTCTATAATTAAGGTAGGAGTAAAAAGTAAATATGTTGTACATAGATATTGTAACAACCCCATAAATTTAACACTCCCAAGACTTTACTCTACTCTCATTTTCCTGGGCTCTCCTGTGAGGGAGTCAAGCCCAGTCCCGCTTTGATACCATGTTGAATTTTCATAAGAGATGATATTGTATGTGAATGAATATCTTATTACAATGATGAGTGTTATATATATAAAGAACATATAGTGACCATGGTGACCATCCATGAAGAGATCCATCCTTTGGGTAATAAATATATTTATACTTTATATTATATTATACATATAATATAAATATAGTTTATACTTTATTATAAATATTTATACTTTATATTATAAATATATTATTACATTAATAATATTGCTTAATAATTAATAATCATATTATTAATTATCAATATAGTAGAATGTATTTCCGATGTTTCTCAAACATCAACAATCCTTGCCCCATCCAATTTCCCTAAAATATAAGTGAAATGATGAAACCACTGCCACACTGTCACTGTGAGATATACCACTGTAAACCTGTACCAATCTGTGCCAACAACTTGTAACCAACCTGTACCAATCTGTGCCAACAACTTGTAACCAACCTGTACCAATCTGTGCCAACAACTTGTAACCAACCTGTACCAATAGCATGTAATCAATCATGTACCAGAAGTAAGCTTGTACCAACAGGTACGCGACTTGTATATGTTGCAGCTCGCGTATGTACGTGACCTATCTATACTGCAGCCTACATATGTATGCGGCCAGTATATACTGGAACCTGCGTACACCGTTAGAAAGATAGAGTTTTCACCTTTTCTAAAACTCAGACACTTTGTTGCCTCTGTCAAATCAACTGCAACATGTCACTATGTCCAATCTATAGTTGTGCCCTATGCATACATAATCATACATATCCCTTAACCAAGTGCATCTATATCTCTCTAGTGATGTGTCATACACATAAAATCATGATAAAGTGTAATAACCCTCACATGGACTAGACATCAAACCCTCATTGATATGTAGCCTCAAACTTCAAAAACAACTTCACTACCAAAATCCATCAACCATGTACCACAAAATCTCTCAACCATATGCCAAGAAATATAAGATATGCCTCAACATTAACAAGATGTACCAATGATAAATATTAGATATACCAACACTCTATTTCTGTAGATGTGAATTCTACAGTAACTTCCATACAACCAATAGCCTCCCTAGGGAAAATCCTCAAACCCCCATAACCATATCTAATGTAGAAAAAAATATCCAACTACTCATAAAAATAAGACATACCTTTTGAACTTGTAGATAGATCTATTGTACGTGAGAAATATAGACCTTCTTGGGAGCTTTCTTTCATACTCTGAGAACCTGACACCCTCAACAACTCAAGCTTTCATGGTTTTTCCAACTGTACGTTCCCTTTTATACTTCCATCTCGCATACGTACATGACCTCTTCCACTACAACTTGTGTACACTTCAAAAATTAGGGTTAGTTTCAGTATTTCTTCAACTCTGAAACTTTTTCCATAAACCCTTCTTGCTACCTCAGACTTGTGTAACTTCAGATGTATCAATGAGTACCTACAATAAACCTTACACATTAATAGATATTCAATGTGCTCAATAGGTGCTAATATGAGACCCTTGCTCTCTTATTTATACTATCCAAGTAGCTTCCTCTAGGGGTTACCTTCTAACCAACTTAACCCAACTTCCTTCTTTTAGGGATAACCCACTTATAACCACTTTATCCACAAATAGTAAACTCTCCACTTCTAGTTGCAACTAATTTATTTTTAATTATTTTGTTATTGCAACAACTTAACCCATGATTAACTCCTAGTTTCAACCAATTTGAATAGTCAACTACTTCTAGGGGTTTCTAGACTAATTTTCCTTCTTTGACCTTTTAGGGGCTTCTAGATAACTCAAGAGGGTTATCCAACTTCTCAAGGTCATAACTCTATAACCGTGAGGAGTTATGTGACATTACACATATCACCGGAAATGACATGACATGTACTATCATTCTAGAATAGTCTTACCTGAAAATACACTAATATTCATACCTTTATACCTCAAACAATATTGAGTCCCTTAACCATATTGTTGGGGCTACCAGAATTTGCAACTCCGCTCTCCGATGCTTTGCAACACTAATTGATGAGTACTAGTCTTGTGTTAGACTCTTTCTCCGCTATGTGACCACAGGATATGACCTCAGGCCAACCCTCCGCCACTTCGGGCTCCAAAAATACTGCAATATCCTCCTCTTTTTTCTTCTGAAACAATTTCCTCCGAACTCACAGGTCTCTGCCACGTGTCTCCCTATATCTGATGGTCCAACTAAGCTTCGAGTTTCACGACTTCACAAAACTTCACTCATTCCACACTTACTTCCTCTAGCCTCTAACCTTCGGACTCCTTAATCTTTTTCCATGTGTCTCCTCATAGCCAACGGTCGAGATTTTCCTCGCAATTTCGTGACTTCGGTGATCCCACCTATCTAACACTTCAAGTTGTTCTGAACTCTGAAATGGTGAAATGTCTTGAGACTTGCCTTCATATAATTCCTCCTAGATCTGACAGTTAGGAATGATCCCAATCCCTCCTGGACCGATCTCTCTTTGCTAAATCAGAGAAACCTAAAAGGACTCTTTCCTTAGATGATTTCTCACCCTTCTTCCTCCTGAGCTTGTTCTTCCTGAACTCTTGTCTTCCTAGAATAGTCCTTCGACACTTAGTCGAATTTCGGCATGTGCACACTTTGCAATAGGTTCTCCTCTGAAATCCAACCACTCTGTGGAAAATTTCAGCTACTCCTCCTGAGCTCTAAGTCAAAACTCAATCACACACTCCTTGCAGAAAACTCCCTTCAAGTTATCTCTCCATAATTGTTTAAGTCAGAATGGACTCTATCACACACACCTTGCGGACATTATGCACTCCTTGCACACATAATTTCATGTTATCCCTTCTGAGTTGTGATTCGAGATAGACTCTATCAATGCACTCTGTATAGACACTATGCACACTTTCACTTGCTCGTATAAGAGAAACAATTGAAACTTATTTAAAATCTCGCAGATTCATACATCTAGCCATGTAAATGCATGCATAAATACAAGAACAAGAAATAAAAAAGAATTGAAAGTAAACATAAACTCTACCATTCATTCATTCATATATACACATCAACACCATACATTTGGGACAATGCTCCTCTGTTATATTCATTCAACTAAAAATTACATATGTTCAAACATTGCTTCTCGATACCTCTTAGCTCTTGGCTACAATGGTGATAACTCTCGATAACTACAGTGTCAAGAAAAACTATTTGGCAACAAAACAAAGATGTATACAAGAGGGATCTATGATTTCTTCCCTCCAACGACTCTAAATCTATCCTATCGAATTAAAATATATCAACTAGTAATATTTATTACAATAAATATTTGTGACAGGTAGATCAGATCGAGCACATCGAATCTGTACTGCACTCAACTACATTAAAATAAATACGTTCTCTGATTCCTTCATGAAATTATCCATCTCAACAACATTTAATATACTCTTTAATTACAATCTCCTTTCAAAAGATTTGCGTGATACACATTCTTTAAAATTTTAAATTTCTTCAAAATGTGTGCTAATGTGTCTAGTTGTCCTTCGCTTGTGCTTTGTTGGCGATGCTCCTGCATCATACTCCTCTGGCTGAAAAATTCATGGACTCCTATCCATGAGCTCCTACACTGACATTCCATGCTCATGGATGTCCACTTCGTTCACCCAACTAACATCTTCTATTGTTTGTCCTTTCCATTTTACCAAATATTCAAAATACGTTTTCCTTCTGGTCTTCTTACCAATTCGTCGATTTATGATACGCTCCATCTACGGCTTCTCTGCTACAGGAATCTTCTTTTTCGACTGGATATTCCTCTAATATTCGAGTCTTTTGGCTCCATATTCCCTGTAAGGATACAGTTCTGCGATGTTGAATATGGGTGATATACCCACATCTTCTGGCAGCTCTATCTCATAAGAATTCTCACCAAATGTTCTTAGGATTTTGCACGGTCCTATCTTCTTCAACTTTAGTTTATTATATGATCCTATGGGGAATCTCTCCTTCCTAAGATGTGCTAGAACTTGATCTCCAAATTCAAATTCAAGTATCATCCTGTGTTGATCAACTCTGTGTTTATACTTATTGTTGCTCTTTTTCAACTGCTCTTTGATATGATTATGAAGCTCCTACATTTTTGCAGTGAAGCCTTCAGCTCCAGCATTCCTAAATTTTCTCTGCTCCAGATATCATAACTCTGACACTCCCTTTGGATTCATTCCATACACTATTTGAAATGGAATTTTTCCGGTACTTCTATTCACTGAGTCATTATATGAAAACTCTACTTGTGCTAGAATCTGATCCCACTAGCTATGATGTTTAGTGACCAAACTCCTCAACAAATCCCCTAAACTTCGATTCACCACTTCAGCCTGTCCATCTGTTTGAGAGTGGTATGCAGAACTAAAGGATAGTTATGTTCCCAACTTCTTCCACAAGGTTCTCTAAAAATGACCAACAAATTTGGTATCCCTGTCTGAAACAATAATCCTGGGCAATCCATGGAGTCTTACAACTTCTTTGAAAAACAAGTTAGCAACGTGTGTTGCATCACTAGTTTTATGGCATGGGATAAAGTGTGTCATCTTTGAAAATATGTCTAATACAAAAAATATGGAATCACTTCATCTTTGTGTCCTTGGAAATCCTAACACAAAATCCATTCTTATTGCATCCCAAAGCCTCTATGGAATAGGCAATGGTTGATACAACCCAATATTTTTATTCTTTCCCTTTGCATAGAATTCTTTATCATATGTGGAGTGTTTTATTTTAGCATCGTTCATCTTCTCACTGAAGTATGCAATATGCCTAGTATCTTGGCTTAAGACCACTCCAATTGCAACTCCATTTGCATCACATCTCACCTGAAATAACTTTCCGAAATCTGATAATACTAGAATCGGTTGCTCTGTTATCTTCTCCTTCAATATGTTGAAGCTCTTCTCAGACTTCTCTATTCATTTGAAAGACTTATGTCTCTTCTTCACTGTATCCATCATTTGTATACCAATCTCACTAAAATTTATGATGAACTTTCGGTTAAAACTTGTTAATACATGGAAGCTTCTTACCTCAAATATACTCTTTGGTGACGTCCATTCTCTGATTTCTTTCACCTTCTCGGGATCCATCTTCAATTCATTCGAAGAGATCACAAAACCAAAATAAATGAGTTTTGTCTTCATGAAAGAGGATTTCTTTAAATTGATCAGCAACTTCTCTCGATGTAACCTCTTCATCACTAATGTTAATTGTCTCAAATTCTCTTCTTCAGTTTTACTGAAGAACAATATATCATCCAGATATATGATCACAAAGTTGCCAATAAAATATTTCAACACTTCATTCATCCACCTCATAAAATTACTCAGGGAATTTGTTAAGCCAAATAGCATAACAAACCATTCACACAATCCCTCGTTTGTCTTGAAGGTTGTCTTCCACTCATCACCTTCTCTCATATTTATCTGGTGATATCCACTTTTCAATTCTATTTTTGAAAAATAGTTCACTCCACTCAAGCAATCCATCAAATCATCCATCCTCGGCAATGGAAATTTGTATCTAATGGTGATCTTATTTATGTCCTTTGATTATGTACACATTCTCCATCCTCCATCCTTCTTCGGACTCAACATAGTTGGCACTACATATGGACTCAAGCTTTCTCTAACCAAACCCTTGTCCAACAGATCCTGAACCTATCTTTTCACCTCCTCATTCTCTTGAGGCGTCAACCTATACATTGCTTTGCTTGGTAGGATTGCTCCTGGTATCAAATCAATGTGATGGATGATACTCCTAATAGGTGGAAATGAGCTTGGAAACTCATCCACGACTATGTCAGCAAAATTTTCCAACAACTCTTGAATTTCCTCAGGCAAATCCTCCATAGAATTACTTGTAAGGATAACTTTTGGCTTCCTCACTACAGCAAATTGCATCTCATGTTCCTTCTTAACTTCATTCAGGAGTTCCTTCCCACTCATGAGAAGTATGCTCGTGTTGGCTTCTTCCTTCACTTTCTTTTCTTCAATTGGAAGCAACATGTGTGTCCTACCATTATTCTCCAAGGTATAAGTATTTGTTTTCCCGTCATGAATGACATTCTTATCATACTTCCATGGTCTTCCCAACAAAACATGACATACATACATGGGAATTACATCACATAGAATTTCATCTCTATATCCTCCTATCTTAAACTCAACCAGGCATTGTTTAGTGGATGTTACCTGATGACCCTTCTGCAACCATGAGACTTTATACGACGTCGGATGTATAGTCGTCTCTAGCTCCAATTTCTACACCATTTCTGTGGATACTAAATTATCAATGAGTTGATTAAGGTTGGTTGTCGTTGATGTCAACCCTTGAAGAAATCCCTGTAGCACAAAGGTTTGGGTAATGGACCCAATATTGTTTGATGTAAATATGACTCATTATTGTTTTGTCATGATTGATAAGAAGTA
>SNQJ01S0083567.1:0-22167 GCA_010110895.2 Picea sitchensis | reverse complement strand
GGTACATACTTGGTACATGGTTGGATGCACTTGTTTATGGTACAGGTTGATTACAGGTTGGTGCATGGTTGATGCACTTGTTTATGGTACAGGTTGATTACAGGTTGAGGTACAGGTTGATGCATGGTTGATGCATGGTTCAGTTTTATTGGTACAGGTTTACAATAGTATATCTCACTATGATAGTGTGATAGTGGTTCCATCATTCTACTTCTACTTCAGGGTGGTAGGACGGGGCAAGGAAAGGTGGTTATAGCCACCTTCCGGTTTTAGTTGAAGAACATTGGGGGTTGTAGCCTCCTTCTAGTTGTAGCCAGAGAATTGGGGAGTTGGAGCTTCCCTCACGTTGTAGCCTGAGAAACTAGGGGGTTGGATCCTCCTTCTCGTTGCAGCTAGAAAACAAAGGAAGTTGGTGTTTCCAATGAATGTAACTCTTCAAGACATATAAGAAAAAGCATTACGTGGTTTTCTCCCGATTTGGGTTTCCACGTAAAACACTGGTGTACTGTGTATGTGTGTGATTGTTTATTTCTTACTGCTCATTAATGGATAATAATTCCACATTGATATAACATTTGAAGAAAAAGGATTATAATTACACTATTATTGATTCACCCCCCCTCTCAGTAATCCAACACAATGCTCCCACTGTCAATTATCACCTTGCATACTCTGTTCTTAGTCTTGCAAGTTGTCCTGAACAAATTCTTCCTCTGCACATGCCTTTCAACTTCTAGCTCTGGATTTAAAAGAAATTTCTTCGTCATCAAAGATCTCCCATATTTTGTGCCTTCTACCTCAACATATCGCTTGTGCGCTTCCGAAATGTGAGCTTAACCTCATTCTTTCTTCCTCTTCGAACATTCCCAAGACATGTGTCCTACCCTTCCACAGGCATAACACTTTATCTCACCTCCTGTACCTCTTCTTTTTCCTCTAGGAAAAGAGTTTCTACCACCACACTTTCCTCCTCGGGAACTTCCTCCTCTCTCATAGTGACTATGTGGTTTCTCTATCTCACCTTTGGGCTTATGTGTCTTTTCATGTGTGACTCATTTTCCTATGTTCAAGCTTCTACTTATGTTTTGTTGACTCTACTTCCTGTCCAACTTCTCCTTTTCTTTCAGCACAATCTAATACACATCCACTACTGTCCTTATTGTCATCATGTTGATTTTGTCCTGGATTTCATATCTCAGGTCGTTGATGTACCTGGCAAACTTTTTCCTCGTCTCTCTCTTTTTGGCCAACCCTAATGTTCAGTATGTAGTACTCCTCTCTATACTCCTTCACAGTCATTCCTTTCTGTCTTAGGTTTTGCAATCTCCTGAATAGTTTTATCTGGTAGTCCTTGGGTATGAATTTCGCCTTTAGCTTGGCTACCATTCGATCCCAACTCTTGATCTTTTGTTTGCCTTTGTTTCTCATGTCAGCCTGCAGTTCATCCCACCATAGTGTTGCATGTCCTTTCAACCTGGTGACAGAATGTTTCACCTTTTTCTCCTCATCGACATATTCATAGTCGAAATACTTGTCCATTGCTCGTATCCAATAAATCAATTCTTCAACATCTAAATTACCTTCATACATCAGGATGTCTATCTTCTCTCTAGCTCCCAACTTAACAACCACTTTCAGTAAGTGTTATTCTGCAACGTCCTCCGCCACATCTTCTTCAACTTCCACTTCTTCATTTGTTGCATCGCTGATGTCTCCAGTATTAGGTGATCTTCTTTGTGTTGTTTCCATGGCATCCAGCCTTGCATGCAGTTCTTTCATCTCTCTTTCCATAGCTTTGTTTTCTACGGGCGAATCTACACGTCTCCTAGGTGGCATTGTACTGATGTATCTGATACCACTCTTCGATATCAGCCTACTTCTCTGTCTCCTTTACCTACAGACGTCAATTATGTATCTTCTCTGATATCACTCTTGGCGCAACCCCCTTCCTCTCTCCTGGGGATCTTGCGACCTCTTGGTATTGGATCTTCAACTCTCTGAACTTAACTAGTTCTTTGGGCATTTAACAGACCCTGAGTAATCTATACACTCATGCAGGTCCCCTTGATGTCGCATGTAAGTTCATACCACTTACAACTCTTCTCTCTGATGCTTTGCGACACCGATTTGTGAGTACTAGTCTTCCGCTAGACTCTTTCTCCGCTATGTGACCACAGGCTATGACCTCGGGCCAACCCTTCTCCACTTTGGGCTCCAGAAATACTGCAATATCCTCCTCTTTTTTCTTCCAAAACAACTTCCTCTAAACTCACGGGTCTCCACCACGTGTCTCCCTATATCTGATAGTCTAGCTAAGCTTTGGGTTTCATGACTTCGCGAAAATTCACTCATTCCACACTTACTTCCTTCGGACCTCTAACCTCCAGACTTTTTAATCTTTTTCCACGTGTCTCCTCGCAGCCAACGGTTGATATTTGCCTCGCAAGTTCGTGACTTTGACGATCCCACCTCTCCAACACTTCAAGTTGTTTCGAACTCCGAAATGTCGAAATGTCTCGTGACTTGCCCCCGTATACTTCCTCCCGAATCTGACGATCAGGAATGATACCAATCTCTCCTGGACAGATCTCGCTTTGCTAAATCGAAGAAACCTCAAAGGAATCTTTCCTTATATGATTTCTCATCGTTCTTCCTCCTAGGCTTGTTCTTTCTGAACTCTTGTCTTCCTACAATACTCCTTCGACACTTAGTGGAATTTCGGCCTATGCACGCTTTGCAACAGTTTCTCCTCTGAAATCCAACCACTCTGTGGAGAATTTTAGCTACTCCTCCTGAGCTCTATGTCAAAAATCAGTCACGCACTCCTTGCAGACAACTCCCTTCAAGCTATCTCTCCAAAACTGTCTGAGTCCGAATGGACTCTGTCACGCACACCTTGTGGATGCTATGCACTCCTTGCACACATAATTTCATGTTATCCCTTATGAGTTGTGAGTCGAGATAGACTCTATCAACGCATTCCTTGCGGACACTATGCACACTTGCACTTTCTCGTAGAAGAGAAACAATTGAAACTTATTTAAAATCTCACAAATTCATACATCTATCCATGTAAATGCATGTATAAATACAAGAACAAGAAATAACAGAGAATTGGAAGTAAACATAAACTCTATCATTCATTCATTCAGATAGATGCATCAACACCATACATTTGGGACAATGCTTCTCTGTTATATTCATTCAACTGAAAATTGCATATGTTCAAACACTGCTTCTCGGTAGCTCTCAGCTCTCAACTACAATAGTGATAACTCTCAACAACTACAGTGTCAACAACAACTACTAGGAAACAATACAAAGCTTTATACAAAAGGGCTCTCTGAGTTCTTCGCTCCAACGAATCTAAAGCTATCATATTGAATTAAAAGCTATCAACTACTAATATTTATTACAATAAATATATGTGTCAGACAAATCAGATCGAGCACATTGAATTTGTATTGCACTCAGCTACATTAAAATAAAATACATTCTCTGATGCCTTCATGAACTTATCCAACTCTACAACATTTAAGATACTCTTTAATTACAATCTCCTTTCAAAAGATTTGAATTATTTGCATTCTTCAAAAATTTTAATTTCTTCAAAATGTGTGTTAGTGCATCTAGATGTCCTCCACTTATGCTTTGTTGGTGATGCTCCTACATCAAAATCTCATTCAAGTATTCCATTTTAGTCTTTCTATAGTCTCGTACATGTTGATATGTCTGTTTATTTATTTATTTATTATAACCTTGTATTATCTGATGATTTTTGCAGGTCTTCACAATGGAAATGAAACTAACTAGCCTATGTGTGATGTGGATGTACAATCTCCTACTCCTTCCTCGTCCAGCTCATGGACCCAGGTAGTTAGTACTCATTTTTCCATTTTAGTTAGTGTGTGTGCACAATTGTCAAAGATTCATGTGTATTTCAACCTTTTACTAAAATCTAGGCACAAATTACCCTAGTATGCATTATTTAGGGTTTACAACCAATCCACAGTGTTGTAACTTGTAAATTGTAAATTAACAACACCATACATGAACTTTTCTTCCTAAGGCATGCATTTCTCATCATGCCCTATTTTCATGCATTTTTATGAACTTTTTCCTTTATGCATTTTTTTTGCATTTACAAGGCAAATTTTAGCCTTTACGCACAATGGAGGCTTTTAGATTTAAAATTGCACAACTAAAGTATGGATAGATGTAAAATTATAAAATCCAAACTCCACAATTTGAACCAGTCAATTTGGAGGTCATATGAGTCTTGTGCATGCATTTTACAGTAAGACGAATTTAGCCTTCATTTTACAGAAGGTATTGAATCTTGGTTCGAGGTAGAAGTCCTTATTCTTTTTAAAATTCACTCTGGATGAAATATATGATTTCCAATGTTACTAACTTCACCCCAAATATTATATCACTAAATTTGGAGCTATATAGAAGCACAAACGTGCATTTCCATTAGGTCAATTTCTACTGCTTTGCTCTCTCAATTTACAAGGTAGACTTTACCTCTTTTACACAACAACCACTTGTGTCTTTGGAAATGAAATATAAATATGTATACATGTGTAAAATTATCTAAGAAACCCTCAAAAACTTGAATAATTCAAATTGCGGGTGTGTAAAGACCTAGGCGTGCATTTTTTTGAAGCATGACATGCATTTATGCACAAGGGTATAAATTAAAGTTTTAAAGAAAAACAAGTATTTTCTCATTTAGGTATTCCATTTTAGTCTTTCTAGAGTCTTGTACATGTTGATGTGTGTGTTTATTCATTTATTTATTATAACATTGTATTCTCTGATGATTTCTACAAGTCTTCACAATGAAAATGAAACTAACTAGCCTGTGTGTGATGTGGTTGAACAATCTCCTTCTCCTACCTCATCCAACTCATGGACCCAAGTAGTTAGTACTCATTTTTCCATTTTAGTTTGTGTGTGTGCACAGTTGCCAAATATTAATATGTATTTCAACCCTTTACTAAAATATGGGCACAAATCATGCTAGTATGCATTCTTTAGGGTTTACAACCAATCCATAGTGTTGTAACTTGTAACTTATAAATTATTAACACCATACATGCATGTTTCTTCCTTGGGTGTGCATTTCTCATCATGCCCTGTTTTCATGCATTTTTATGCATTTTTTTTGCATTTACAAGGAAACTTTTATCCTTTATGCACACTAGAGAGTTTTATGTTTCAAATTACACAACTAAAGTATGAATATATGTAGAATGATAAAATCCAAACTCCACAATTTGAACCACTCAATTTGGAGGTCATATAAGTCTTAGGCATGCATTTTACACTAAGACAAATTTACCCTCCAATTTTCAAAAGGTCTTGAATTGCAGTTCAAGGTAGAAGTCCTTAGTCTTTTTAAAATGAACTCCTGATGAAATATATGGATTTAAAAAGTTATTAACTTCACCCCAAATCTTAGATCACTAAATTCGGAGCTATATAGAAGCACGAGCGTGCATTTCCATTAAGTCAATTTCCACTTTTTTGGTCTCTCAATTTACAAGGTAGCCTTTGCTTCTTTTACACAACAACCACTTTTATGTTTGGAAATGAAAACATAAATATGTAGACATGTATAAAATGATCTAAGACACCCTCAAAAACTTGAATCATTCAAATTTCAGGTGTGTAAATACCTAGGCGTGCATTTTTTGGAAGTATGGCGTCCATTTCTGCACAAGGGCATAAATTAAAGTTTTAAAACAAAACAAGTATTTTTTTCATTCAAGGATCCCAATTTAGTCTTTATAGAGTCTCGTACATGTTAATATGTCTGTTTATTCATTTATTTATTATAACATTGTATTCTCTTATGATTTATGCAGGTCTTCATAATGGAAATGCAACTAACTAGCATATGTGTGATGTGGTTGTAAGCTCATGCTCTTGCCTCATCCAGCTCATGGACCCACATAGTTAGTACTAATTTTTCCATTTTAGTTTGTGTGTGTGCACAATTTCCAAATATTCATGTGTATTTCAACCCTTTACTAAAATATGGGCACAAATCACCCTAGTATGCATTCTTTGGGGTTTACAACCAATACACAGTCCTGTAACTTGTAACTTGTAAATTAAAAACACCACACATGTATTTTTCATCATGCCATGTTTTCATGAACTTTTATGCATTTTTCCCTTTATGTATTTTTTTTGCATTTACAAGGCAACTTTTAGTCTTTACGCACAATAGAGGGTTTTAGGTTTCAAATTGCACAACTAAAGTATGAATATATGTAAAATGATAAAATCCAAAATCCACAATTTGAACCACTCAATTTGGAGGTCATGTGAGTCTTAGGCATGCATTTTACACTAAGACGTATTTACCCTCCATTTTACAAAAGGTCTTGAATCTCAGTTCAAGGTAGAAGTCCTTTGTCTTTTTAAAATGCACTCCGAATGAAATATATGGATTTTCAGTGTTATTAAATTCACCCCAAATCTAAGATCACTAAATTTCGAGATATATAGAAGCACATACGTGCATTTACATAAGGATAATTTCTACTTTTTTGGTCTCTCAATTTACAAGGTAGGCTTTGCCTCTTTTACACAACAACCACTTTTGTGTTTGGAAATGAAAATATAAATATGTAGACAGGTGTAAAATGATCTAAGACACCCATAAAAACTTGAATCATTCAAATTGCAGGTGTGTAAATACCTAGGCGTGCATTTTTTGGAAGTCTGGTGTGCATTTATGCACAAGGGAATAAATTAAAATTTAAAAGAAAAACAAGTGATGTAGGAGCATCACAGCAGCAAGCGAGTGCGAAGGCGGAAGACAGCTGGGATGAATGCCATCACATTTTGGCACATGTCAAAAACGTTTTGAAATATTTTTGAAAGTTTGGATGCGCAGATATTAATGAAATAGTTAAGAAGGCGTACTTCCATATTGTAAACAAATCTTGAGCGACCCGCTCTCATCTGTAGGAGGTAGAGGCATTTATGCACAGTTAATGAAAGTAGGTAGATTTAAAATTCCAGATTAGACAGTTTTAGGAGCTGGAGGGAAAACGACTATAGACACCCGCATTCTTTGTATCATAGTATCAGTCAGAGATTGTATGATTAAGCACATTAGCATAGAGAGGAAGTAGAGAGTTGTAGAGAAGAGCCCATGTACAGAAGTTCTGAATTAATATATGAAGCTTTGATTCAGACTCATGGTGTTATAATTCTTTCTGTGTATACATGTTGAATGCTATTCTTATGGTTGTTTTACTCTTTCTATTGTGCATTTGTTGTTATGCTATGTATGTATGATTTCATGTTAAGTGTTTGAAGTCTGAGAGAGTAAGGGAATGAGTTTCAATTGTTTCTCTTCCTGAGTGAGAGAAGTTCCTGCAAGGAGTGCAGTGAAGCGTCCTCAAGGACTGCGTTGACAAGGTTCAGATTTTATCTCTGAAATCTCGGGAGGGATACCGTTGTTCTTAATTCCAGTAGAAGTGTAGGACAAGCACAAAAGCCATGCAAGGTGTGCGTAGGCTGGACGAGACCTTAGAACTTATCAAGCTAAGGTTGAGTGATTCAAGGACTACTATTGCAGAGTTGCACAGGGTCGGAAAGTTCAAATAATTGGGAGTAATTGAACGATTTGTCGCAAGGAGTGTGTGCAGGAGTCTTCTAAAGACTCAAAGTCGCAAGGAAACTCAGGAGGAGTAGTGTTTTCAAAAATATTCGAAGAAAGTTCAAGAAGGTTGATCCCTTCGAAGTATTCAAGGAGAGAAATCAGACGGTTGAAATTCTCTGAGGAGAACCCCCGAAATAGCGAGGACCATAGGATCAAGGAAAGTTGCAGGGGAGTGAAGAGTTGGACAGATCTATCCTCCGAAAGGCAGAGTCAACATGGACCGTCGATCATGACCTATTCAGGCCGTCAGATCATTTCGGGGATTCAAAGTTCGAGAGTCCGAAGTGTAAGCCAAAATCCTTAGTTGATCAAGTTCCCTAAACACGAAAAGAGTTTTCGTGTGAAGGCAAAGTGTGACAAGTTCTGAGGATGAGTGATCGGGACTCAGCAGGGAGGAAAGTCTGAAATCAAAAGTTGCAGAAGAATATTTGTCGGCATTTCAGGAATCGGGTTTTCAGCATTCCCGTTGATAAGGAGTAGAGCACTCCACGTCAGAATCTCTGAGATCGCGAAACGAGAAGAAGTTGCAGAGGAGCGTTTCGGCATTTCGGGATCCGGGATCTCGAGGAGACAGAAATTTGGAATCGTGAGTTTCAAACACCCGATTCGCGAAATCCCAGGAGAGGAAAACCATTTCGGCAATTCGGAATTTCGAGTTCCGGAAGGTACAGGAGACAGAGACTTTGAGAAAAAGCCTTACAAATTCCTGGTACGTGAAATAGCGCTAACCGTTGGATCAAGGGGAAGAACCACAGCCGTTGATTTTCCTTATAAGCGGAACACTAGTGTTTCGGTGTTTCGGGATTCGGCATATCGGGAACCCTGTTGACAAAGGAATGGGACATAGTGAAAGGAAATCTCGAAGTTGCGAAGTATAATAGGGCTGAGGGTGGACTTTTTGGGATTTCGGTAATTCGGGTTTCGGGACTCCAGGAGTCGAGAGGTAGAGTTGCACGTCACCGCAACTCCCAAAATCGCAAAGAGAGAAAAGTCAAAATCAATGGTGAGAAGGGTCCATCTTTTAGTATTTCGGGTTTCGGAGGTCGAAGAGGTAAGGCGCTCGACCATGAGATTCGCGAAATCTGATATCTCGAAAGGAAAAGAGAAAATTCCCAATGTCAGTTGGGTGTTGATCAAGGAGTTCATGCTGGTGAATGATCACGTGGGCATAACTCAGAAGGGTCTGTGAATTATACCCAGAAAGGGTGAGTGAATAGTTTCCCGAGAGGAATTAAAAGGAGTCATTCAGACTCTTAGGGGCCGAAGTTGAAAGATCTTGTGTGGACTCCGGTCTGAGGGTTCAGGGGTCTGCGCTAGTTGTGGTATCAGAGCTTAGAAAAATTTCTTTGCTTTCTGTAGCAGGGAAAAGAGGAATTTTACAGCCATGCCGCCTAGAAGAAGAGACAGGCAAATACTTGATCCACCAGAGGAAAGGGAAATTCCAAGAAGAAGAGACCGACAATTACCTGATCCGGCAAGGGAAAGAGAGATGTGTGAACTACGTGTCAGGCTTGATTCCATGGAAATAGCATAGAGGCGCATAGTTGACGTTGGGGATATCAGCGAATCAGAAAGTGAAAACGAAGGCGGGAACGAGGAAGTTGCATCTAAAGACGCAGCAGAAGAACACCTATTTAGTGTTGTTGCAAGGATAGGTGCTAGAGAAAAAATGGACATTCCAGTATATGAAGGAAACCTGGATGTTGAAGAGCTTCTAGACTGGATTGGGGCTCTAGATAAGTATTTTGACTATGAAGATGTTGAGGAAGACAAGAAGGTCAAACATGTTGTCACAAGACTTAAAGGACATGTAGCATTATGGTGGGATGAACTGCAAGCTGACAGATGTTGCAAAGGCAAGCAGAAAATCAAAAGTTGGAATAGAATGGTTGCAAAGACGAAAGCCAAATTCATACCCAAGGATTATCAGATTACTCTATTTCGGAAAATGCAGAATTTGAGACAGAAGTTGATGACAGTGAAAGAATACACTGAAGAGTTCTACAAGATAAACATCAGGGCGGGTCATCAGGAAAGTGATGATGAAAATGTTTCCAGGTACATGAATGGTTTGTGTTATGACATTTAGGATGAGATGAGCATGATGACCCTTAGGAATGTGGAGGATGCTTATCAGGTGGCTCTGAAAGCTGGAGAGAAGTTGAAGCGAAAGCAAGGTCAAAGAAGCCAAGGCAGAAGTCAAGCCAGAAGCAAAACAATTTCCCAGGACAAGAATCAAAAACCTAAAGAAGAGTGGAAGAAACCTCAAACTCAACCTGAGAGAGGTGGAAACTCACAGAGAGGACAGTATGCTGATAGAAACACTTTTCCTCGAACCAGAGGAAGAGGAAGAGGCAGAGGTGGAGAAATAAAATGCTTTACCTCTGGAAAAAATGGACACAAATCCTATGAATGTCTAGATAAGAAGAAAGGAGGTGAAACTCACATTACCGAAGCTCAAGGATGGAATGTTGAGGCAGAAGACACTGAAGGCGGAAGATCCTTGATGATGAGAAAATTTCTCTTAACGCCAGAGAAGGAGGCAGAGAACCCAGCCCAAAGGAACGGACTTTTTCGGACTGCTTGCAAGACCAAAGATAGGGAATGCAAAGTCATCGTAGACAGTGGTAGCACAGACAAACTCGTTTCTACAGAGATGGTAGAAAAGTTGGAGCTGGAGACTATTGAACATCCAAGCCCATACAGAGTTTCGTGGCTACAAAAAGGACATCAGGTAAATTTCACTAAACAATGTTTAGTTGAATTTAAAATAGGAGGATATAAGGATGAAATATTATGTGATGTCATTCCCATGGATGTTTTTCATCTATTGTTGGGTAGACCATGGCAATATGACATGAATGTGATTCATAATGGGAGAAAGAACACATACACCCTGGAGAAGAATGGGAGAACTCACATGTTGTTGCCGATTAAGGATAAAGAAGTGAAACTTGAGGTAAGCAACACTGTACTTCTCATGAGTGGGAAGGAACTTCTTAAAGAGGTTAAGAAGAAGGAAGATACACAATTCATTGTGGTTAGGAAGCCTAAAATTGTTTTAACTAGTACAAGAGTGGATGATTTACCAGAGGAAATCCAGAAGTTGCTAGAAGAGTTTGTTGATATAGTAGTGGACGAACTACCTCGTTCGTTGCCACCGATCAGAAGTATAAGTCATCACATTGATATTATACCTGGAGCTAGATTACCAAACAAAGAAGCATACAGATTGACGCCTCAGGAGAATGAAGAGGTCAAGAGACAAGTCCAGGATTTAATCGACAAGGGATTGGTTAGAGAAAGCTTGAGTCCATCCGTTGTTCCAACAGTGCTCAGCCCAAAGAAAGATGGAGGCTGGAGGATGTGTACAGACTCAAGAGCGATCAATAAGATTACCATCAGATATAGATTTCCTTTGCCAAGGATGGATGATTTGATGGATTGCTTGAGTGGAGCAAAAACATTTTCAAAGATTGATTTGAAAAGCGGTTATCATCAGATCCGTATGAGAGAAGGTGATGAATGGAAGACAGCATTCAAGACAAATGAAGGGTTGTATGAATGGCTTGTTGTGCCATTTGTCTTAACAAATGTGCCTAGTACTTTCATGAGGTTGATGAATGAAGTCCTGAAGGATTTCATAGGAAAATTCGTCATCGTATATCTTGACGATATATTGATTTATAGTGGAACAGAAACAGAGCACTTGAAGCATTTGGCTACAGTGATGAGAAGATTACAGCAAGAGAAGTTGTTGATAGATATGAAGAAATCATCATTCATGAAGACAGAGCTCATTTATTTGGGGTTTGTTATCTCTGCGAATAAGATGAAAATGGATCCAGATAAAGTGGAGGTGATTAAGAATTGGCCATCGCCGAAGAGTATATTTGAGGTTAGAAGCTTCCATGGATTAGCTAGTTTCTACAAGAAATTTATCAGAAATTTCAGTGGAATTAGCGCACCGATGATGGACACGGTGAAGAAAAGACATAAATCTTTTCACTAGATAGAGTAAGCAGAAAAAAGTTTCAATTTGTTGAAAAGGAAGATTACTGAACAACCAATTTTGGTGTTGCCATATTTCAGCAAGACATTTCAAGTCAAATGTGACGCAAGCGGATTTTCCATAGGAGCGGTCTTAAGCCAAGATGATAGACCGATCACATACTTCAGTGAGAAACTGAATGAAGAGAAAGTGAAGTACTCCACATATGACAAAGAATTTTATGTAGTCATACAGGCACTGAAGAAATGGAGGCACTATTTGGTTCCTAAAGAGTTTCTTTTGTACAGTGATAATCATGCCTTACAATTCATAACTCAACAGGAGAAGTTGAACCAAAGACATGTTAAATGGGTTGAATACATGCAGAATTTTACTTTTGTAATTAAACATATTTATGGAACTGCTAACAAAGTTGTTGATGCTTTGAGCAGGAAATGTTTTCTTATGCAGGAGTTCAGATTCAAAACATTGGGTTTTGATAATCTCAAGGACATGTACAGAGATGATCCAGATTTCAAAGAGGTGTATGAGGCATCTGAGAATCCAATTCTTAGGGACAGAAGTCAATGGACTGAATATATGATCCAGGATGGATTATTATTCATAGGCAATCAATTATGTATTCCAAAATGTTCCATGAGGGAGAATATGTTGAAATAAAAACACAGTGGAGGATTGGTCGGATATTCCGGTCATGACAAAACATTATCGAAATTAAATGGCTCATATTTTTGGCCAGGGATGAGGATCGATGTCAAAATATTTGTGGACGGATGCAGAATTTGTCAGCACACAAAAGGAAGAAAGAAGAATACAGGGTTGTATCAGGAATTACCCATACCTGAGAGGTTGTGGGATGCAGTGAGCATGGATTTTGTATTAGGGTTTCAAAGGACACAAAGAGGATTTGATTCAATCTTTGTGGTGGTAGACAGATTTTCAAACATGGCACATTTCATACCATGTCAGAAAACCAGCGACGCAACTCATATTGCGAACCTGTTTTTCAAGGAAGTTATCAAACTTCACGTCTTACCCAGAAGTATAGTTTCAGATCGAGACACCAAGTTCGTGGGACATTTCTGGAGGACTTTATGGAAGAAGTTGGGGACAAATTTGTCATTTATCTCATCTTATCATCCTTAGATGGATGGGCAAACAGAATTTGTAAACAGAATCTTGAGATATTTGCTAAGGAGCCTAGTGACTGGACACCACAGTCAGTGGGATCACATTCTGCCACTGGCGGAATTTACTTACAATCATTCATTCAATAGAAGCACAAAGCAGAGTCCATTCCAAATTGTATATGGAATGCAGCCAAGAGGATTTTCTGAATTGAAAGATTTGGAACAAACTGAATTCAGGAGTGCTAGTGCAGAGGATTTTGCATAGGCAATGAAGGAACTTCATAACCAAGTGAAGGAGCGATTGCAGAATTTGAATCAAGAATACAAGCGCAGAGCAGATCAACACAGGCGAGAAATTCAATTTGAAATTGGTGATATGATTCTTGCACACCTGAGGAAAGAAAGGTTCCCAAGGGGAACATATAACAAACTGAAAATGAAGAAGATTGGACCATGCAAGATCATGAAGAAATTTGGGGCAAACGCATAAGAGATTGAATTACCCGATGGGATCAAAATTTCACCGATATTCAACATCTCAGATTTGTACCCTTACAAAGCTGAAGAAGTAGGAGCAGAAAGTGAACAGATAGAGGTTCAATGGACTAAACAAATGCCTGTAGCTATAAAGCCACATATGGAAAGTATACTTGACAAGAGAGTCAGCAAGAGGACCAGGAGAAAAGAGTATTTTGAATACTTGGTCAAATGGAAGGGACATCCAGTTGAAGATACCAGTTGGGAGAATGAAGCATAAATTCAGAAGCATGGACAGACCATTCAAGAGCTCATGAACAGGAGTCCATGAAAATTTTCAAGCGAGGGAGTATGATGCAGAATCATCACAGCAGCAAGCGAGCGCGAAGGCGGAAGATAGCTGGTATGAACACCATCACATTTTGGCACATGTCAAAAATGTTTTGAAATGTTTTTGAAAGTTTGGATGCGCAGATATTAATGAAATAGTTAAGAAGGCGTACTATCATATTGTAAACAGATCTTGAGTGACCCGCTCTCATCTGTAGGAGGTAGAGGCATTTATGCATAGTTAATGAAAGTAGGTAGATTTAAAACTCCAGATTAGACAGTTTTAGGAGTTGGAGGGAAAACGACTATAGACACCCTCATTCTTTGTATCATAGTGTCAGTCAGAGATTGTATGATTAATCACATTAGCATAGAGAAAAAGCAGAGAGTTGTAGAGAAGATCCCATGTACAGAAGTTCTGAATTAATATATGAAGCTTTGATTCAGACTCATGGTRTTATAATGCTTTCTGTGTATACATGTTGAATGYTATGCTTATGGTTGTTTTACTCTTTTTGTTGTGCATTTGTTGTTATGCTATGTATGTATGATTTCATGTTAAGTGTTTGAAGTCTAAGAGAGTAAGGGAATGAGTTTCAATTGTTTCTCTTCTTGAGTGAGAGAAGTTCCTGCAAGGAGTGTAGTGAAGCATCCGCAAGGAGTGCGTTGACAGGGTTCGGAGTTTATCTCTGAAAGCTCAGGAGGGATATTGTTGTTCTCAATTCCAGTAGAAGTGTAGGACAAGCACAGAATCCATGCAAGGTGTGCGCAGGCTAGCCGAGACCTTAGAACTTATCAAGCTAAGGTTGAGTGATTGAAGGACTACTATTGCAGAGTTGCACAGGGTCGGAAGGTTCAAATAATTGGGAGTAATTAAATGAGTTGCCGCAAGGAGTGTGTGCAGGAGTCTTCTGAATACTCAAAGTCGCAAGGAAGCCCAGGAGGAGTAGTGTTTTCGAAAATATTTGAAGAAAGTTCAGGAAGGTTGATCCCTTCAAAGTATTCAAGGAGAGAAATTGGACGGTCGGAATTCTTTGAGGAGAACCCCCTAAATAGTGAGGGCCATAGGATCAAGGAAAGTTGTAGGGTGGTGAAGAGTTGGAAAGATCTATCCTCTGAAAGGTAGAGTCAACGTGGACCATCGATCGTGACATGTTCAGGCCGTCAGATCATTTCGGGGATTCAGAGTTCAGGATTCCGAAGTGTAAGCCAAAATCCTTGGTTGATAAAGTTCCCGAAACGCAAAAATAGTTTTCGTGTGAAGGCAAAGTGTGACAATTTCTGAGGATGAGTGATCGGGACTCAACAGGGAGGAAAGTCTGAAATCAAAAGTTGCAGCAGAATATTTTTTGGCATTTCGAGAATCGGGTTTTTGGCATTCCCGTTGATAAGGAGTAGAGCACTCCACATCAGAAGCTTTGAGATCGTGAAACGTGAAGAAGTTGTAGAGGAGCGTTTTGGAATTTCAGCATTTCGGGATCCGGGATCTCGAGGAGACAGAAATTTGGAATCGTGAGTTTCAAACTCCCGATTTGCGAAATCTCGGGAGAGGAAAACCATTTCGGAAATTCGAAATTTTGGGTTCCGGAAGGTACAGGAGACAGAGAGTTCGAGAACAAGCCTTATGAACTCCCGGTATGTGAAATTGTGCTAACTGTTGGATCAAGGGGAAGAACCACAACCGTTGATTTTCCTTATAAGCGGAACACTAGTGTTTCAGGATTCGGCATATCGGGAACCCTGTTGACAAAGGAACGGGCCATAGTGAAAGGAAATCCCAAAGTCGTGAAGTATAATAGGGCTGAGGGTGGACTTTTCGGGATTTTGGTAATTCGGGTTTCGGGACTCCGGGAGTCGAGAGGTAGAGTTGCACGTCATCGCAACTCCCGAAATTGCGAAGAGCGAAAAGACGAAATCAGTGGTGAGAAGGGTCCAGCTTTTAGTATTTCTTGTTTCGGAGGTCAAAGAGGTAAGGCACTCGACCACGGGATTTGAGAAATTATGAAATCCGATATCCCGAAAGGAAAAGAGAAAATTACCAATGTCAGTTGGGTGTTGATCGGGGAGTTCATGCCGGTGAATGATCACGCGGGCATAACTCAGAAGGTCCTGTGAATTATACCCAGAAAGGGTGAGTGAATAGTTTCCCAAGAGGAATTAAAAGGAGTCAGTCACACTCTTAGGGGCCGAAGTTGAAAGATCATGTGCGGACTCTGGTCTAAGGGTTCAGGGGTCTGCGCCAACAAGTATTTTTATCATTCAGGTATTCCATTTTAGTCTTTATAGATTCGCGCACATGTTGATATGTATGTTTATTCATTTATTTATTATAACCTTGTATTCTCTGGTGGTTTATTATAACCTGGGTCTTCGTAATGGAAATGAAACTAACTAGCCTATTTGTGATGTGGTTGTACAAGCTCCTGCTCTTGCCTCATCCAACACATGGACTCGGGTAGTTGGTACTCATTTTTCCATTTTAGTTAGTGTGTGTGCATAGTTGCCAAGGATTCATGTGTATTTCAACCCTTTACTAAAATCTAGGCACAAATCACCCTAGTATGCATTTTTTAGGGTTTACAACCAATACACAGTCATGTAACTTGTAACTTGTAAATTAACAACACCATACATGCATTTTTTTCCCAGGGTGTGCATTTCTCAGCATGCTATGTTTTCATGAATTTTTATGTATTTTTCCCTTTATGCATTTTTTTTTCCATTTATAAGGCAACTTTTAGCCTTTGCGCACACTAGAGTGTTTTAGGTTCAAATTGCACAACTAAAGTATGAATAGATGTAAAATGATAAAATCCAAACTCCACAATTTGAACCATTCAATTTGGAGGTCATATGAGTCTTAGGCATGCATTTTACAGTAAGACGGATTTACCCTCCATTTTACAAAAGGTCTTGAATCTCGGTTCAAGGTATAAGTCCTTAGTCTTTTTAAAATGAACTTCGGATGAAATATATGGAATCAAAATGTTATTAAATTCACCCCAAATCTTAGATCACTAAATTTGGAGATATATAGAAGCATGGATGTGCATTTCCATTAGGTCAATTTCTATTGTTTTGGTCTCTCAATTTACAAGGTAGATTGTGCCTCTTTTACACAACAACCACTTTTATGTTTGCAAATAAAAATATAAATATGTAGACAAGTGTAAAATTATCTAAGACACCCTCATAAAATTGAATCAATCAAATTGCAAGTGTGTAAATACCTAGGCGCACATTTTTTTGAAGCCTAGCGTTCATTTCTGCACAAGGGAATAAATTAAAGTTTAAAATCAAAATGAGTATTTTACTCATTTAGGTATTCCATTTTAGTTTTTCTAGAGTCTCAGATAACCATATGAAAAAGGGATACAGTTTAATTAAAGGACAAATGGAAGTTAATAGTGAATTAATGACCAATCTCATACCATGACGGTTATGATGCAACATGGAAAAGTCTTCACTGGGAAAGGTGTTGCAGTCTTTTCAACCCTCTCGACATTAAAGCCCAATTATGTGAAAAATTCCCCAGGCATGTGAGAAGTGCAGTTATCTGTGAACCCGAGAATGAGAAATTCAATAGGTTCAATGTTTTGGTCCTGGAGGCTCGACCTTCATTGTTGGTCCGATTCAAGTAGAGTTTTTTCTTCAGATCAGGCTCCCATCTTCGTCCATTGATATCCAATCTCTAGGTACTCACTGGATTTTCATGAGATATTTACCACAATTCTTATCAAGAAGTTATTTGACATTGGCAGCATTAGGTTTCTTAGTATAAATTGTTTTGAGTTTTTAGATATTTCTGAATCCCTTTTTGATTCTTTCATTTCCCCTTCTCAACCTCTATTATCATTTTCTTGTTCTAGGTTTGACGTGTCTAGTTTATTTATCACCTCCCCTCTTCCTTGTTTATGTCTCCCTCTCTGGTTTCCATGTCCTCTCATCCTTCGCGATTTCCCCCCAAATCTTAATTCCCTTCCCCTTCTCCCTGATTTTCCTCCGGGGGGTGTTTCTAAGCCCTTTTTCCTAGACCCTTCAAGTTTTTCTTAGTATTGCTTGTCTAATGCTCACATCCCCTCTCATTTTTGTGGATTTCTTGGATTTGATTCGTGGACCTTTCAAGCCTCAATTTTAATCATTTCGGGTATCCCCTTGTTTGTTGATATATTTGAGCATCTGTATCATTGTGTTCTGATCATTAAGATCAGAGACAACAACATAACAAGTTGGGGCATTTCTATAATAATGGACCCATTTTGGAATGTCGTCAAAGGGTATCTGGAGCGCTTTGAAGAAATTTTGGAAGGAATACATGCTCAATATGGAGAGAATGCAGGAATAATTAGTAATATGGAAAGTATTGTGTCCCTTATTCTTACCAGAACTGAAATAATCATTCATGAAAGCCAAAAAAAACTGCATTGGAACAAACAATGTTAATGCTCATCCAGAAAACAGGGAAGTTAGAACAAGAATTAAGACATCTACCTGAATGAGGGATTGAAAGACAAAGAATTCAGGAGTTGGAAACAACAGTTACAACACTTTTGCAAAGACTAAACATGGTTGAACAAGAACAAAATTATTTCAAAGAAAGAACTGCTCCTCAAGGACTCAGATCGATCAATCAGATGAAGCACGGGGAGGACATGAAGTAGTTCCCATGGAAATAGAAGAAAATACTCGAAGAACAAATGGAAGACAGGATGGGTAGCATTTTCATATAGTGTAATAAAGTTTTTTATATGCATCTTATTGTTAGGAAAACATATAAGAGTATATGGACGCTTCATTTCCTGAAATTATAAGTTTCTATATGTTTTATATATCAGACGGTTCATAGAGTGGTTCTCTATTTTATTTCTTTATTTTTATTTTTTGTGCTAGAGGAATCAACATCTTGGGCAGTCCTCGTACTTGCGTGACAGAAGGTCGATTCTCATATGTTGCCAGTATAACCTATAGGTGCATCCACACAGCCCGCAAGCATGGGGCACGGGTAAGTCAAGGTGAGAATCAAACTTGAGACCTCCTTTACATATTTCCTTCATTAACATGGCACTTTCCAGCTGGTGTACACCCCTACGGGTTGGTTCTCTATTTCATTCAAGACTCTTTTTGTAAATTTTGACAGCTACTTTGCCTCAGGCATAACCATTTAATACAAAGTTCCTGTTAAAAAAAAACATTCAGAATGTTATTAAATTCACCCCAAAATTTAGATAACTAATTTTGGAGCTATATAGAAGCATAGGAGTGCATTTTCGTTACGTCACTTTCTACTATTTTGGTCTCTCAATTTACAAGGTAGAATTTGCACCTTTTACACAATAGCCACTTTTATGTTTGAAAACAAAAATCTCACTACTACATATTGAAAAATGTGTGACGACCACTTGCGACGAAAGTACTCTTTTGTCGCAACATGCAAGAGAAAAAAAAAAAAATCTAAATCTACCCTGTGTTCGTCGCCATCTCGATGCCTACAGTTTGACTGAACTATAATGGTCATTGTTCGTTGTATAAGAGACGACCATAGATTGGTTGTCACATAAGCGACGATAGTTGACCATAATAATTTAGTCAAACTTTACCGTTGAAAATGACCTAAAATAAAATATATAATTTTTTTTAGGTCACTATCGTCGCAATTGCGAGGATGGTGACCTAAAATTGGCCTATAAATATGAAGATGTTACGACAATCTTGCTATAACAATGACGGTTCCGAAAGGGTGATGGTAGATGTTATTGCCCTTGTAAAAAATGTTGCCTCAGACGTCCCATAAGAATTTTAGTAGCAACAGCTACAAACCATTGTAGGAAATATGGTCACATTGATGGTGGATCGAATGAATATCGTACCATGGTAATTAGATATATATTTATTATCTTTTTTTATTTTGTCAATTTTATATAAAATTATTTATATGTATATATATTGTTTGAATGTTTGTTATAGTATACACTAATTTTGCATGATTGTTTGTAATTATTAAGTTAGAGTTGCCCTCTAAATTTCCACAGAATATTGCACCAAGTATTAGTAGAAATGATGTTGTACAAGCTAAGGAACATCATCATGACCAAGCAAATGAGGATCTCATGGAAGAATATGATGGGACAAATCAAGTTAATGATCCCATGCAAGAAGATGATGGGACAAATCAAATGATCCAAGATTTGTTTTCGCAACCGGATGAGGATGGGGGAAATGCTGGTATTTATGATGAACCTCTATTAGAAAAGGCAAATAAGCGACTTTATGAAGGATCAAGAGAAAATCTTCTCTCCGCTACATTGTTGTTGGTGAACTTAAAGGTTATGAATAATTTGTCGAACACTTGTATGACACAGATACTAAGGTATGTAATATGTTTCATCTCATACTATACATAAATGTTGATTTTTTTATATTTGTTTTTAGTGTTAATTAAAGTGTAAAATAAGAATGCATTTTTTACGATTAATATTCTTACATTAACTATTTGTTTGTTGTGTTGTAGATTGTTAGGTGAATTTTTGTTACCATCGTCAAATATTTTACCTCGCACATATCGAGGTTTGCATGCCATTATGAAAGACATTGGAATGGATTATCAAAATATAGATGCATGTCCTAATGAGCATATTATATATTATGTACAACATGCTTCGAAAACCGAATGTCCGCAATGTCTTATCAGTAGATATCAAACCAATCAAGTAACAAAAACGGTGCCTCGAAAGGTTCTTCGTCATATTCCCATAATTCCACGTTTGCAGCGATTGTTTAGGTGTGAAAGCATAGCACAATTTATGGATTACCATGCACGTAACAGAAGTGAAGATGGTGTTCTTCGAATGCCTGTCAATGGTTCTGCATTTAGGGAAATTGAGGAAAAATGGGAAGATTTCAAAGATGAACCTCGTAATGTTAGGCTTTCATTGGCAGCAGACGATGTTAATCCATTCGGAGAGCTTAGGTCTATTTACTCAGTGTGGCCTATTTGTGTTATCAACAATAACATTCCTCCTTGGATGTCAATAAAGAGGGAGCACATAATGTTGACAATGATTTTTCCAGGTATTTGTTTACATTAATTTTTGGAATTTAACATTTTCATTTGTTTCAATTTTGGCAGAATATCTTTTGTTTATTTATTTAATTATATATATTACATGATATCATTCCTTTAGTAATGATGGGTAATTTCAAACAATTAGGTAAGTACCAGGTTAAAGATATGAATTTATATATCGAGCCTCTTATCGATGAGCTACTAAAGTTAAGGCCTGGCATCATAATGTATGACNATATCTTTTGTTTATTTATTTAATTACATATATTACATGATATCATTCCTTTAGTAATTATGTGTAATTTCAAACAATTAGGTAAGTACCAGGTTATATATATGAATGTATATATTGAGCCCCTTATCGACAAGCTATAAAGTTATGGGTTGGCATCACAATGTACGACATATGGAAACCAATAGGGGAGAAGAAATTTAAATTCCGTGGAATACTTTTATGGACAATTCATGATGCCCCTAGACTAACATATTTTTGTGGTATGTATAAGAATTATAATATTGTTCTTTAATACTATACAATATTTTAATTTTATTATGGTGCATGTTTACTTTTTAAATAATATCATTGGATAATTGTCGACATTAATCCATTTGTTGCAGGTCTTCAAACAAAGGGTAAATTTGCATGTCCAGTTTGTGGCCCTAAGATGAAGTATCGTCATTCAAAAATTTTAGGAAAGATGGTGTTTGATGAGTATAGGCACCTTCTTCCTAAGAACCATAGGTATCGTACCATTGAAAAACATATTTTCAATGGGAAAGAAGAGACTGGTTTAAAACCACAAAGAAGGACACCTCACCTATGGAGGTTGGAATATAATAGAAATCATCAAGGTACTCAATTTCATAATGTATCATAGATCGTGTAATGTTTTGAATGTTTATTTCAATCATTGAATTTATTTTAGCGTATTTGATAATTATTTTTGTGATTTCTTTTATGCTTCATGAAGGTCGCAATCATCATGAAGGTATTAATAATGGGCTTCCACGAGGAATGAAATCTTATCCCACTCAATTCATGAGGTTTCCCTACTATGAGGAGTTAAAAATAGCTCATTTGTTTGATACAATGCATATTGGGAAGAATGTGATTGGAACGTTATGGCGAATCATAGATGGTAGGAGGGACAAAGACAAAATTGTCAAAATTTGTACTGACATTCAGGAAGCCAATCATGCAATGCGAAGTGTGATACGATATTAAAATAGATCAGATGGAGTACTAGACCAAAATAACCTTCCATGGTTATTAACAGAGCAACAAAGAAATGATGTAAAAGAGGTCATTCAAAGAATTAAATTTCCCACGGGTTTTGCTTCAAACATACAAAATATATTAACGAAGAAAGGCAAATTTGGTGGGGTAAAAACACATGATTGGCATACCTTCATTAAGGTAATAATTTTGGTATACATATTTATATATATTGGCCTTATAGATCTTTTT
>SNQJ01S0083566.1:45798-57520 GCA_010110895.2 Picea sitchensis | reverse complement strand
ATTCGCAAAGGAATTACAAATCAAGGAGAGAGAATTTTAAGAGGATCTCAGCGGTTTGGGCGGACACTAAATCAAGACAGGTTTAGAGCTGCGTTCGAGAAACTAACTCGGATTGAAATTCAAGGGAAAGGATTCCGTCTTAAATTCAAGGGAAGAAAGGAAATAGTTGGCCGCGATTGTAAGTGTAAATATCGCCGACAGTCGTTGAACGATTTGCAAAGGGCCACTGTAATCGCTGGCATCTACTGTAATTCGCTGACATTTATTTAAACGAAATTCGTGAAAGATAGAGTTAACGATAGAGTCAAAATACTCGATTCGAAGAGGCAGCGATGATCATTATCGATGGGTCGGTTGGGTTGTTTAGATAATAAAAGTCCGGGTTACTGATGTGAGATCTCAAGGGAGCGATCGAGACGACCATCTCTCTCAAGGAAACTAGATTGCGCTTGGCAGTGCAGCATGAACGATCCAAGTAATCTGCAACAGTTTAACATCGACCTAACCACAGTTCTAGAAATGCTTAACAACCCAATCTGATTATAGCGCAAAAAGGGGTTCAAATTTTGTTTTACTAAAACGCAAAATTTGTTCCAATCAGAAAACATGCGCCTAGCGCAACTAATAATCAAGAATTTTCAAAATGGGGTGGGCTCTATCCATATCATTCATAATATTTGAATTATCGCAAATAACTCAACATTTATTAATCACAAGGCTCTTCTTATAGTTTTACATGGTAGTGGCTTGTGACAAGAGTTCACAGAATAGAGGTCATCCCTTCCAGCATTAATTAATCGCAGAATATCGATTTAATTTTTAATTCTAAATTAAAATTATTATTCAAGGAAGAGACCAAGATTAACTTGCATCTGGACATGTGAATCTAATGCCAGTGGATAAATAAATTCTAGGGATCCCAAAAGAAATATCAAATAGCAGCAAGAAAAACAATGAATCGAGGGTTTGACAAATGGAAGGAGAGATAACACAATTTTTCCATATACTTAGTTGAGAAATTTAAGTGGCATCAAGCTCCATAAATTCTTTATTTACACAGAAATTCATCAAGAAATTGTCCATTCAAAATTTAAATTACAACACAGTTATAATGGAACACTAAAACTCTATTACAAATTTAAAATTAATAACACTCAAATCTCAAACAGATATACCGTAACTGGTGAAGATGGATTGGATGATGTTCTTCGTCAACTGGCGTTCCTTTCTTCCTTCCTTCTCCCGCTTGCTAATTGTTGAGACTTCACCGATAGCTACCATCCAACGCTAGGGGTACTCTTCTTCTCCCTTAGACTCCCAAGCCACAAAGGGGCCACACACACACAAACCAGAATACTCTATCTCCAAGCTTGCCTCGCAAGGTAAAACTATAACTCTCTCTCAAGCTTAGTATCCCAACTCTTACAAGTAAAACCAGTCAAAATGATTTTGGCAGCATAACTTTACTCATAACCACTGTGATCCCTATCCCATATAGACCATATTCTTTATAGGAATTTCCCCACTTGCACAATTAATTTTCTTTTTAATTATATAAATTAGAATTATTCCTCCTCACACTTGTCACCCTCTCCCCAAGTTTCTCAAGTAATTGCATTTTTTATTTTAAATTAAAAGTCAATTTCCCTCACATTTTCCAAATGTGATCCTTAAATGGCTCCTAGTTGTCTCTTTATTCCCCATATTCCCATTTAATGACTGATGTCTTACTAAATCTGAGTTAGCGTTAAAATATGAGTCTTCTTCTAGTTAGAGTAATGGTACCTAGACTCTAGATACCATTCTATGCATACACATATTCTCTCATGTTTTATTCATTTTTTATATTAATTTCCACTTTGGTATTTTCTTGCACACATGTATTATATCAATTCTTTGAAATTTATTTCATTTTTCTTAATTTCTTAAATTGATTTGCCTCAATCCTTTTTAATTTAGTTAATAATTAAGTTGACCCTCCTTACCAAAAACTTAGACTTAGGTTTAAATTTTTTGAATAGGCTTAGAATTTTATTGGGATTTATAATTAATAAATTACCCATTAATTATTCATATCTAACAAGGCCTAAATATTTTTAAGGTTTATAATTATTCTTTCAAGGTTTTCTAGGCCACCAAGATTCATTGAATAAAGTTTTATTTATGCGACGTTCCCTTCAAGATGCACTTTATGCTCCAAGGGTGCCACTCGCCCTTGACTCGTTTTGGTAGTTTTCCAATCCTTGGAGTCAACACTCCATTTAGGCGACCTTGTGAGAGACTAAGGGCTTCTAAGGAATAAGGACTCTGCCTTATTGTGCACCCCTTATAAATCTTCGTGAGCGACTGTCTCAGTTCGCCCTCACGACATCGTAGACCTCTCGAACTAGGTAATCGTTAACCTACAATTTGAGCCACGACAGGAGTGCTAATAGACTGTGACAGAGACACTGCCACACCTCTCCCTCATAAACTGGTTTATGTGCATGTCCCCTTTACTCCTTATGTGAGTCAGATTAGAAAGCATTCGTCAGCCTGTATTCATTAACAAAACACTGTCACTGATCCATATACATAATCATACTAAATCAATCATCTGGCACTTATGCATAAAGTGAAATACTCAAGCAAAACACAATCCACTCCCTAAATCAATATGGAGTCCAAGGAGGTCCATTGATGTCAGCGGCATCCACAATCTAGCACGTGTCTTGCACACTCAAGTAAACTCATCAATAGCATATGTCAATACATATATATCAAATGACAATAAATCACAACCATCAACATCATCATAAAATCCATAATCAAAACAAATAACCATGTACTATAGCCGGATCACTTGCACACAAGTGTCCTCAAAGAATAAGTCGATAACAGGTGCTCGGAAGAGCAGGATGTTACATACACACCCCTTGTTTTAAACATCGTTCTGAAGTTGTACAATATATAAAAAAAATTAATAAAAGTATCTAACAAGATCTATATGTCTAATCTATCAAACAAGTAAGGAAATTGTTGGTTCATATCATATGCATCCTCCCAGGTAGCTGAGTGTGGACTATAATTGTCCTACTAGACGTTGACCTGATCGAATATTCGATGCCATAGTTGTCAAATGGGATGATATAGAATGCAGATTGGCTCCACTGTGAGTGCACCCTCGTCTGACAGCTACAAAGAACTCATGTCAATCACATGTGTAGGATCACTAACATAATGTCTCAAAACAAATACGTGAAAAACATCGTGCATACACCTCAAAGAATTAGGCAAGGCTAGTCAATAGGACATGGGTCCTTTCCTTTCCATGACTTCAAAAGGTTCCACAAACCTAGGAGAGAGTTTAGCACCCTTTCCAAACTTGATTGAACTTTTGTGTGGTTTCACCCGCAATAAAACCCGTTTGCCAACTTCATAATCGTGGTCAATGTGATGCGCATCAACATAACTCTTTTGTCGATCTTGCGCTTATTTAATCCTTTGTATTATCATTTTCATTTGTTCTTCCATTTCTTGGATCACTTATGATCCCAGCAGGACCCTATCCTCAAGTCAATCGTAACTCAATGGCGTCCAACATGGTCCCCCATATAGAAACTCAAACTGTGTCATCTTAATGGTAATTTGATAGTTGTTGTTGTATGCAAACTCTACTAGTGGCAAGAATTCCTACCAACATTTATGTTGGTCCATTACATACATACGCGACATATCTTCCAAAATTTGGTTTGATCTTTGTGTCTGGATGTATGTCTCAGGGTGATACGTTATACTAAAGTTCAGCTGTGTTGCCAAATCCTCTTGGAAGCTAGTCCAAAATATTTCGGTAAACATCGATCCTCGATTGAATATGATCCTTTTTGGTATGCCATGTAACCTTAAAATATCGTTGACAAAAAATCTAGCTATGTCCAGCGCCTGATACATCATACGTACATGAATAAAATGTGCACTCTTCGTCAGAGTGTCAAATACTACAAAAATCGAATCGTATCTCCTTGCCGTCAATGGAAACCCAAGAATAAAGTCCATCGAAATGACCTCCCATTTTGATTCTGGAATAACGTGAGGCTGTAATAATCCTGCTGGATGTATATGTTCATCTTTCACCAGTTGAAATTCTAGACATCTTTCCACGTAATTGACAATGTTTGATTTCATTCCCTTCCAGAAGAATAAAGGCGTAAGGTTTGCCTTCATCTTCGTGACTCCCGGATGAGCCATGTACACTACTCTATGAGCTTCGCTTCAGATCAAATTTCTCAATTCATCGTTAGGTGGTAAATAAATTTCTGTTGTTATACCTCATTAATCTGTCATTGTCCAATGTATAACCTTCAAGCTTTGGTACCATCATGGTGTCTTGTCCAATATTTACCTTAACTTCCTTATACCAATGATTGTCTCTCTATGATGCTAGAATCATTTCTCGAAGATTCATCTGAAGAGACATTATTGAGAATATGTGTGGTCTCCAAATCAACACATCGACCACTCTGTTCACTGTACATTTTATGTAATAAATCTCGAAGTCGTATTCGCTAAGTAGTTTTGACCAATGCCTATGTCGTGCGTTCAAATCACTCTGCGTAAATATGTGCTGCAATCCACAATGATCTATCTTTAATTCAAATTTTCATCCAATCATATAGTTTCTCCATACTCTCAAGGCATATACAATTTCCAATAACTCCAAATTATGCATTGCGTAGTTATCATCATGCTTTCTTAATTTCCTTGATATGTATGCGATCACTTGATATTCTTGCATCAATACTCTGCCTAAACCGTCCTTGGATGCATTCGTGCACACCAAGAATTCCTTGTCCATGTCGGGGAATTTCAGTATCAACATTGTTTTCAACAACTCCTTGATCCCTTGAAATGCTTCCACACATTTCTCGCTCCATAAAAACTTCTTGTTTTTCTTCTGCAATTCTGTGATCGAATTTGGTATCTTTGAAAAACCTTCGATAAATCGTTGGTATTATCCTGCTAAACCCATGAAGCTGCGTACTTATTGTACGTTTGTCGGTGTAGGCCATTCCATAATAGATTATACTTTCGCTGGATCCACAAAGATGCCATCACCGGATATAACATGCCCCAAGTAATGAATCTTTAATTGGTAAAAAGAACATTTTGACAGTTTCTCGTATAATTTGTTTTCTCGTAAACACTATAGTACCAAGCTTAAATGTTTGTCATTCTCTTCTTTCATCCAAGAATAAATCAATATGTCATTAATAAATACTTTAAAAAACTTTTCCAAGTATTTGTGAAACACTCCATTCATCAAGATCATGAATACCCTGGGGCGTTTGCCGGTCCAAACGGTAGAACTATAAACTCATAGTGTCTGAACCTCATCTTAAGTGCGGTTTTAGGAATATCTTCCTCTTTAATTTGTAGTTGGTGATATCTTGATCTCAAGTTGATCTTGGAAAACACCGTCGCACCCTTCATTTGATCAAACAAATCGTCTATTCTTGGAAACGGACACTGGTTCTTGATCGTTGCTTTGTTTAGTTTACGGTAGTCAATACAAAGTCTCCACGATCCATCCTTCTTTATTATGAAAATAACAGGTGCACCCCAAGTTGACATACTTGGACGTATAAGTCCCAAGTCCAACAACTCCTTCAATTACATTTTCAACTCCTATAACTCAGGAGTTGACATCTGATAAGGGGTTCTTATTATCGGTTATGTTTTAGGTTTCAAATCGACTGTAAAATCCAACTCTCTTTTAGGCGGCAAACCTGGTATCTCTTCTAGAAACACGTCAACAAAATCTTGTACTATCGAATGGTTTTCTAATCCTTCCGCCTCGCCCCTTTCATTTAGCGCTAAGATTGAATATAACTTACATCCTTTGTGCATGCTATTTTGTAGTTGTAGGGAAGAAATGAATCTCAAGAACACTCCCTCGTTTCTTCCTGCAATCACTCTTCTTTGTCCCACATCATCTGTCAAGCTCAGTCATTTCGTATTATAGTTGAGTATCGTAGCATGCAACTCCAACCAATCCATACCAATCACCATGTCATAAGATCCTAAGATCATGACATATAGGTTGGCCTTTGTTACAAAATCTCCCAAGTTAATGCATCAGTCTGTAACCCTTCCTCAAACCTTCTGTTTGGCACCCAAAGCCATTTCTACGTATCTAAACATGTCCTGCTCGACTACCTTTACCTTAATTTTCTTTAGTGCTGCACTAAAGATAAATCTCTCTGTAGCACCTGGATCTATCAAAATACTAAAAGTTTGGTCGACGATTGTACCTGATGTTTCGAGCACAGTGGACTGGTGCTTGACTTGGGTCCAACTCCAATTGTAGTGGGTCCTGCTAATCTGACCGCCTTGGCCTTCTCAATAGGACATTCTCACTGGTAATGTGGCTGTCCACATGTCCAACATCCAGTCTTTGGTCCAGTACTCCTGGTCCCCAATGTAGAACTTGTTGGCCTACTAGCCTAAGATCCTGGTCTTTTCTGCTAAACATGCCTAAATTGCTGATGATGTAGGCGACGTTGTAGTTGATGCGGTGGTGCCCTGTAGGGACTCCTCTGCTGAGGAGTCGGTCGTTGTGGTGTCATGAACATGGGTCATCTAAGCATATATCGATACCTTGATGTGTTTATGGCTGGGGTATGATGTTGTTGCACTCCTAAGGTCATTGGTCCAGTCGGTCTTGCAGGAGCCCTGCTCTAACCCCTACTGGTCAACTCTTCCTCCGCTATGAGGGACTTTTGGACTGCATCGTGCAAAGTCTAAGGAAATAGGATCCTCACCTTCGCACGAATGTTGAATTTAAGGTCAAACACAAATTTTTTGAACTTAGTTTCTCCATGTTCAGATGTGGAGCATACTGAATCATCTCCATAAATATAGACTCATACTCCGGCACTGTATGACCACCCTGTCGTAAGGCGTTGAACTCATTGAGTTGGTGCTCAATGAATTCCTCTGAAAAATACCTCTCCCAAAACTGCTCCTCGAACAGTTCCCATGACATGTCTTTGACGACCATGTTTAGTTGAGGTAGGAGCGTCTTCCACCATAGAAGATAACTCCCCTTCAGCTGAAAGATCTCCATGCAAACCTCCATGTTGGAGGTGTAGTCACGAAGTGAAAAGCACATTGTCATGTTCTCTAACCATGCCTTGACAGCTGAGTCATCTGTGGCACCCATGAACTTGAGAAACTTCACCTTCTCAAGTTCTCTGTCGATGCTACCACCACTAGCTGGAGCACGTTGTGAACTCTCATGGATACAACCGCCCTCGCCTCATCTCTATCTATTTGATTAATCAATGCCTATGACATCCTATGAAAGGACCTCATCAAACCAACCACATCCCCCACAACAACCTTCTCCTTCCCAATGACTTGTTCTTCTCCTTGGGGGTTAGACTCCTTTGGCGTGGATGCTACTAGAGTAGTCACACCTCATCCTCTATAACCACATCGTCTACCCCCACGATGTCCTCTAACCATGATTACCTGCATGGACAAATTTCAATTTTTAATTAGTGATAATGTCTAATTCATAAGTTCAACACAGGGGAAGGCGTAACGGTCCAAATTCCCAGGGTTGAACCCACTCTGATACCATATGTAACGATCCCGCTGTCACAACAACAAAAACGATGTACAAAATAGGTAAATAATTTTTTTTTTGAAAACCAACAATGTTACGATAAGTGACAGACATCACTTCATAGATTAAAACTCAATAATCCATATTATCACAATCAACTGTAAACAACATTCTATTATTCAATCAACTGTAAACAACATTCTATTATTCAATCAACTCATCACATAAAGATAACATAAGGAAACTACTTTCCCAACCTATCCTGCATGCTTAGGACCCCCAAGACACATAAGCAACGCTCAAGTCCATGATTCATCCGAATGATTTTGACCACTTAAGATCTCAGGACTGGCGATTGTTCTGAGGAGAAAAGAGATATGTAAATCCCATTAATCAATCATAATCTGATTTCTAGACTAGTTTCATTAACCATAATTAACATCATTTCTTCACAGTGCAAGGAATAATCTATTTCACTTAATCATTATTCAACAATAATTCACTTAATCATTATTCAACAATAATTAAGTGCATATTGAGTAAGAGAATAAGACATAAGGATCTATGAAAACCACTAGAGTATAAGAAAGATTCTTGAATTAGGTAGAGATCTATTACACCCATCATTAGAAACTTGTCATGGTCAAGTTCATTCAAGTCGAGAAATCATTTATCAACTACTTCAATATACTGTAACAAGTACAAATCTTCATGTAACGCAACTATATGTCCATACCTTTAATTGACTTATCTTAATTATGTGGTACTGTAAGGACTCAATACTAAATTTCATAGCCAATTCCAAGTTACCATAAAGAGATCACACTTAATAATGAATTATTAGAGTACAAGACTGCTTATATATCCATTAAGAAATTAAAGATCATCACCCCAGGAGCCATAGTTAAGATAACTCCCATACTAACTTACATATCCATGTAGGTATGGATTTTTAAGGGAAGATCAAGTTTTAATTACAATATGAATAAACTCAAAGTTGACTTATAATTTCATTGGTAGAATTAAAGAAGGACCCATTAATAATAAATGAAGGAAACCTATTCAACTTACGATTCCAATGAAGGGGATTTGAAGAAGACCCAACTTACTTTAACAATGAATAAGGACTTCCATGTTAACTACAATTTAAATGTGAATTAAGGAAGATCATATTAAAAAATTATAAAATTTCAAAAGTTAACTACAATTCCATCTAAGAACCATAAGAAGGTTAAATCTTCTTAAGTGAAGCATAGGGGTTTCAATGTTTCCCTTCACATCCTCGGAGAAGGTATGAGGGAAACGAATCTAAAAGAGCAATAACAAAGAATTCAAGCTACTCTGTAATCCAGCTATGAAGAACTCAGAGGGATCAACCTACCAAGCAATACCATAGGATTCAACTTCCTTAGATCTCCATTAAACATGGATTTTTGGGATATCACAGTTATTCATGTTTTTTATAAGAATAACATAAAGACTTCGCTAATGTGAGCACAGTTTTTAGAGGTGACAGGAACTGATGTGAGATATCAAGGAAGCGATCGAGACGACCATCGCTCTCAAGGAAACTAGACTCTGCTTGGCAGTGCATCATGAACGATCCAAGCAATCTGCAACAGTTTAACATTGACCTTACCATAGTTCCAGAAATGCTCAACAACCCAATCCGATTATAGCGCAAAAAGGGGTTCGAATTTCGTTTCACTAAAACGCAAAATTTGTTCCAAACAGAAAACATGCGCCAAGCGCAACTAAGAGTCAGGAAGTTTCAAAATGGGGTGAGATCTATCCATATCATTTATAATTTTTGAATTATCGCAAATCACTCAACATTTATTAATCACAAGGCTCGTCATCTAGTTTTGCATGGTAGTTTCTTGGGACAAGAGCTCACAGAATAGAACTCATCCCTTCCAGCATTAATTAATCGCAAAATATCCATTTAATTTTAAATTTTAAATTAAGGTCAAGGCAGCGACCAAGATTAACTTGCATCTGGAGGTGTGAATCTAATCGCAGTGGATCAAGAAATTCTAGCTATCCCAAAAGAAATTTCATATAGCAGCAAGAAAAAAAATGAATCGAGGGTTTGAAAAACGAAAAGAGAGATAACACAATTTTTGCATATACTTAGTTGAGAAATTTAAGTGGCATCAAGCTCCATAAATTTTTTATTTACACAGAAATTCATCAAGAAATTTCCAATTCAAAATTTAGATTACAACACAGTTATAATGGAACCCTAAAACTCTATTACAAATTTAAAATTAATAACTCTCAAATCTCAAATAGAAATACCGTAACCGGTGAAGATGGATTGGATGATGTTCCTCATCAACTAGCGTTCCTTCCTTTCTTCTTGATGCAGAGCTCCCTGACCCTCTGGTCGAAGTCCGCTCACAGGATCATTCTTTGTCTCCTTTGAGCTGAATCAGCTCTTTCGGTTCCTTGCTGGAATCTCAATTCAATCGATCCACAGGTCCTTTCAGAAGCTCCCCTACGCGAACAACACTAGGTGTGAGCTCCACTTCTCCGTTCGACCACAACGTTATGACTAAGGCCTAACCCACAAGGCGCTTGTCACAATTCGCCACTCACGAGTTCGTGAGTCGAAACTCCCGACTCTTCCTTCCCAATCTCGCGATACCCGGAATGCCGATACGGGTATGGCTACTTCCCTTGTCAGTGCCCTCCACTCGTGACCACTAGCTAGACTAACCACTAGCACCTCTCGCTACTCGCCACTTCGCGAGTTTCAACGTCGAGTCCCCATGCTCTTATCTCACGAATTCCCGAGATGCAAGAAGTCAACAGAGTTTTGAATCCTTTTGCTAGGCGACGCGTGTCCGCCTATCTATCACACAGGCCCACCTTGTGGTTCTAACACGTTTCCCTCGTGCCCAACTTCGGCACTTCGCGATTTCGCTTCCCGAAGTGCTGCCTCCTTTATATCCCGACACCCGAAGTGTCGAGATCCCGAACTCCTCGTTACTCCTTATGGCAACTCGTGACTTCTAGATTTTCGTGACAAAAGTCTCGACTTCTTATCCTCCGATATGTCGAAATGCCGAATTCTGACACGTTTCCCAGTGCTGGCCCACAATGAAACTTCCCGCCTTTTCGAAATTTCAGACTTCGCGAGTCCTGATGCTAAACTTTCGGTTCTTCAACCCACGAAACCCTGAAATGATCAACAAAGGTTTGACCTCCGTGTCGACAAGTACGCCACCTATCCACTCTCCATTGTCCACGATCTTTAAATCTTTTCATCCCTTCGGGACTTCGCACTTCGCGATTTCGCGAATCTCGTTGTAAGACTTTTAGTTCTCCAACTTGTGAAACCCCGAAATGAGATTACGTGAATGATCCAACGGTCCCTGTTGGCTTAGATCCTACGGATCTTTTTCTTCTGAGCTTTACACTTTAGAAAACACTTTCCGTAACTCTCCTTGCCCCTCTACAATATCTCACGACTCTCGGGACTTTGCGAATTCCCCACGGAGAATTTCGATCGTCCAATGCCTCCTTGACAACTCCTGCAAAATGAAAAGGGTATTCCTTCACGGAACTTGTCCACCTGCAAAACAACTTCGCTATACCTCCTTTCAACACTTCAAGGCACTAACTCTTCTGAGCTTTTACCACAAACTCGAGTCTTCAAAAAGACTTTTGCACACATTCCTTGCGGCAACCCTTCAAATACTTCCAAGTATTTCAATTCTTAGACTCTGCACACTCTCTTTGCAACAACAGTCCTTCAACAACTCCCTCAGGTTGCAAAATCTGAGACTCTACTCGGCCAACACACACTTTGCACGACTTCTGTGCTTAACTTGCACTTCTACGAGAATGAGAACAATGTTATCCCTCCTGAGCTTTCAGAGACGAACTCTGATTTCTGTCAATGCACACCTTGCGGACAATTTCGCTGCACTCCTTGCAGGAAAACTCTTGCTCAGACAGAAAAACAATTGAAACTCATTCCTTACTCTCCCTCTATTGAGATTTCAGACATTAAATATGAAATCATACATCCACGCATCAAAGCAAATACATAACAGAGAGTAACAAGCATATACCAATCAGCATGTACAAACACAGAAAGCAATT